>OZ038513.1:77594914-77734914 GCA_964036315.1 Acanthosepion esculentum
GCACACACACACACACACATATATATACACCGCTGTTCAAATTAATTGAAACAAAACGAATAATTCCGTTATTATTAACTTTTTTTCACAGAGTCTCTATTGCATTTAAATCAGGAGAGTTTCTTGGCCATTCTATAGTATTTTGAGTTGATCACTGGTAAGACTTGCCAGTGTGTTGGTACAGCTTTATACTTTTCGTAGCTTCCTTGCAGTAATGTCCATCACAGACAATGGCCGTATGGCAACTAGTATAGCAGTCCTTTCTGGGCGTGATTAAAATCTGATGAAATTACGTATGACACAATATTTTTCAAGGCCAAACAAATTTCATCATATATCTCGAAAATAGATTCATATCACTGCACCCCCCTGCAAATGACCAAATGGGAGGAAAAAATAAAAATCGATTACACCCTGTCACTCCAGTGGGTCTAAATCTGACTGTGTGGTGAAAGAAAAGAAACTAAAGCGTTTGTTTAAATTAATTTGCACAATGGTATATATATATATATATATATATATATATATATATATATATATATATACATATATATATATATATATATATACATATATATATATATATATATATATATATATATATATATATACATATATATGAACCTACAAAAGGATTAACTGGTTGTAATTTGTAAGAATTCATTTTTTCTTATACCAAACCGTTGTAGTAAGACCCAATTACCCTCCTTACAGTCATGAATGGACTTGAGCTGATTTATTCGTCATAGGTAGTCCTGGGTAATAGTCCACGAAAAAGAAAATAATTCTATTGCAGTCACTTGTCTAGTTGAATATTTAATACTACCTACTATCACGGCTGAATCTGTCAAGTTACGTGCCAGACCCCACATCCCAACACAAACAAATCGGTTTTAGAATCAAATATTCAAATACAAATATTTATGACAAACAGGTGAAAAAATTACTACCATTTTCCACAGCGTTAATATTTTATAACTTTAAAAATCAGAAATGAATCTATCATAAGCCATTCAATCTACCCATGCACAAATCCACCTTTCTCGGAATCTAATTTAAGTGTTTGCATGAATATATATATATATATATATATATATATATATATATATATATATATATATATATATATATATATATATATATATACCCGATGCGATGAGAACGAAAGTAATATATAAATTCCAACGTTCGCAGCGTTAATTAAAAAAAAGAGCTCGATACCGATAGTAGAGCGATAATTATTTATTTATTATAATTTTATCATATAGACAAAACCATTTTACTCACTACAAAGATGCAACTTGGTTTCAGTGCATTTCAACTGCACATCTACGGGTGAGGGTCCTACTCAAATGTAATATTATCCCCTATCGCTATCTTCCCTCCCCTACCTCTCAAACTTAGGACGCTTGTGAGTTGACGTGCCTAAACTTTGAGCGATGTTTATCAACGAAAAAATGTCCACACACCAATCAACATTAACCACCCGGTCCATCCATCACCAAACTGCTATCAACAACCACTATTGTTTCACTCAGATACTTTATATATATTTTGTATGTATATTTTTCTTCTCAAACAAATGGAAAAAAGGAAGTGACGTTCTACATCCGGCTTGCCTCCAAACAGGATTGTTCATAACCATTTTCGACCCTCACCCGTAGATGTGCAGTTGAAATGCAATGAAACTAACTTGCATCTTTGTAGTGAGTAAAATGGTTTTGTCTATATGATAAAATTATAATAAATATATATATATATATATATATATATATATATATATATATATATATAAGGTTAAGGGTTGAATCAGACCTGAAAACAGTACTATTAAAAGTGCTCAATACACGTGTGAAAATATGTAGATAAAAGTAAAAATAACATGCAGAGCTTTTAAATTTAAAAATCAGGAGGTCAATTAAAATACGCGACCTTGGTTTCGACCTAACGGTCTCTTCGGGAGATATTTTAAAAAATGACCACCTTAACACTTTATTTAAAAAAATAACTAAAAAGAACGCTACATAATTACCTTTCAAAAATAAATTATCAGCCACATGACGTTTGAAAAACATGGCATTGAGTGTAATAGAAAGGAAGCGGGTATGGAGAAGAAAGAAGAAAAAGAAGGGTGAAGAAAAGAAAAGAAAGAAATGGGAACGCAACAGTACTGTAAATGTATACAGTAAAGAAGAAAGCAAATATTTTGCTTTAATGTAAAGGAGGATAGGAAGGTAAGTGTGTTTCTTAAGAAGAAAAGTGGTGTTTTAAATTATATTTTTTACCTGGCCTCATATTCACGTAATAAAGTTTTTTTTTATATAAGGGCAAGGACTTAAAATTTCGAATCTTTGGTTTAAAAGATTTTAAATCGGTAATTTCTTATGTTGGCATAGATTGCAAAAGCCTGTATAATTGTTATATTGTTTTAACTTTTTAAAAAAATTTTCCACCTTACGATCGTATATATATATATATATATGAATTTGAATTTGTAGTTCTGATGAATTGGATCGTATTTACGATTCCAATGGAATAAATTATGGCCATGGAATATTAGTGTTTAAGCCTTTTTATTATATATATATATATATATATATATATATATATATATATATATATATAATGAAAATCAGAATGCATTCGTGACACTTTTTTGGTAATTATAATATGTAAGAGCAATCAAGTATATCATATAATTAGATTTAAAATTATATATATTAAAACTATATATATCTAAAAGAAACCAATATATATCCATTCGATTGAATATATAAGAAAATGTAACTCATCCCCCCTCACTCATATATATATATATATGTATATATATATATATATATATATATATATATATATATATATATATATATATATATATAATGTAAATATAAGTAATTATACTCGTCTCGAAAAACCTTAGGTGTTTTGACTTGTAAATGAACAAACCCTGACGATTCACGTAGGTGAAACCTAGGTAGGCTTGCCTGGCTCTTTAGTTTCATAGCTATATATATATATATATATATATATATATATATATATATATATATATATATATATATATATATATATATATCAATTATGTAGTGCGTATTCAATTTATGCAACGTAAATCATTCAAACGAAAAACAAATACTGAAGCTAATTAGCTTCAGTATTTGTTTTTCGTTTGAATGATTTACGTTATATATATATATATATATATATATATATATATATATATATATATATACCCAAGTATAGGATTGGTATATACGGAATAAATTCCAATAACCAACAATTATTATTCTTAAAAGAGTGCTCAATACAGAGTAGAGCAGATATAATTATTTATTTAAATATTATAGCATAAATATGTTATAAAATCACTAAAAAATAGGTATTTTTGTAGTGATTTTATAACATATTTTTGCTATAATATTTAAATAAATAATTATATATATATATATATATATATATATAAAGAGAGAGAGAGGGAGGGAGAGATAGATTGATAGATAGATTTGTGCACACTTGGTGACACTCACATTCTACACAGTAGAAATAAGCCAACCGAAAAAGAAACATAATATATTTCAACGCAACATGTAAGAAAACAGTAAAATCAAACATAGGTAAATATTCAATTAACTCTTCATAAACACTTTTCCCATCAAGCACACGCCACAAGATATTCGCTAATAAATATAGAGAAATAACCAATTAAACACCGACACAAAAGCAAACTAACCTGTAACTGTTGGGCAAAGAACAAATGTCATTTAAATGCCAATTGTTTAGAAAACAATATAATATGCTAAATCAATGTAAATCAAAAAATATACACAAGAGTAACTTAAGGAGACTGGAAACTAAACAATGTAATTATCTTTACAAATAGTAAATACGCGAACATCACAATGCTTTTTTGAAGATATCTGGGAAATTAAAACAAATTACACCAAAGATATCGTGGCAAAGAAGGAAAACGGCATTAGCCTAAAACAAGAAATCCGAAAACTGTAAACTCTTTTTCGGGTGGAGAAAAAAGGTTATAATTCCCATTCGAGACTAACACGCGTGACGAAATTAACGATCCGAACTCATCTCAAAATGAAGACACGAAAACAATTTTTTACTATCGAAATCAAACAAATACAAAAACAAATAAACAAATAAAAAAGTAAAATATAAAATGAACAAAAAATCAAAATTAATATATAAGTAAACAATTTAAGTAAAATAAACAAATTAACAAACTACGAATGTAATAATAATAATAATAATAATAATAATAATAATAATAATAATAATCAACACCAAATGATAAGCTAATCAATAACAAATAATGACTAAAAGGTTAGCAAACACTATAAAATAGGCAAAAATAACTGCATTATTTATACTCAGTAGTCTCTAGAATCATTTGAAAGAAACATTATCGCCCACCCTATCACCGTTTAGGATATTACGATAGACCTTGCTACCCATATTACACCGTTGAAACAGCAGATATAGATAGTCGAGAAATCTACCGGAGTGCACATGATTTTCTTTAATGAAATCTATAGAATATTCAGGTCGGTAAATGCAAATAAATATACATACTGTTTAATAAATAAACAGAGCGTCTACTCAAATATGGGTATCCTTTAAATATGCATTTAAATAATAAAATATGTCGGATTAATAAATAAAAATAAATCTCTCTCTCCCTCTCCCCCTCTCTCTCTCTACATATATATATATATATTTATATATATATATATATATATATATATAATTATTTATTTGAATATTACAACATAAATATGTTATAAAATCACGACAAAAGTAGCCATTTTGTTTCAACACTTCTTGTGTCTTGTCAAGTGTCCTCTATATTATCACTTGACAAGACACAAGAAGTGTTGAAACAAAATGGCTACTTTTGTCGTGATTTTATAACATATTTATGTTGTAATATTCAAATAAATAATTATATCTGCTCTACTCTGTATTGAGCACTCTTTAAAGAATATTGATTGTTGGTTATTGGATTTCATTCCGTATATACCAATCCTAAACTTGTATATATATATATATATATATATATATATATATATATATATATAGGTGACTATACTCGTGTCGAAAAACCTTCGAATTCTTGATTTAACAATAGCCAAATCAATCTCGAAGGGAAGAAAAGGTTTTAAAAAAGAAAGTGCCAGGAACATGAAAGTTTGTCGAAAATAATCGCACAGATAGAGGTTCAAAGCCCAAAGAAAAAAAACCCGATACGAGTAAACAACTAACTAAAGAGCTCGATACAAACGTAGGGCAGACCTAGACAAACCTAATGAGTCAGACAAACCTACCAAGGTTTCACTTAGGCAGATCGTCAGGCTCAGCTGGCTCTAACGATCTGCCTAAGTGAAACCTTGGTAGGTTTGTCTGGCTCATTAGGTTTGACTATATATATATATATATATATATATATATATATATATATATATATATATATATATATATATATATATAATGGGGGGCGACTCACGGGGTCGGTCTTATCTGAGTGAGTCAATATTGAAATATATCTATTTCAAAGCAAAATTAAGTGTTTTAAGTCAATGTCTCAAAATATTGACCGAAGTAAATTTCGTTGATATTGTTCAAAAGAAAGAAAGAAAGAAAGAAAGAAAGAAAGAAAGAAAAACCAAAGAAAAGAAAGTAATTAAAAAAAAAATGAATAAATTAAAATTAACGTCGCCAGTCGGGTTACGTAGATCTGAGCCCTCTTAGGCTGGAGACATACTTAATAGTCAGTGTATTTCTTGTTTTAATTTTATAAATAATATTTTTAAAATCTCCGATGATTTGTATGCACTGTTTTCAAAATACACATTTTTAGTTCAACTTATTGTTTTCAAATGTCTACATTAAATAATTTATTCCGTAAGGTAAAAGTATTTTTTAGCAGAATGTATCGTGAGAAATAGAAAATAAAAATTAATCCGACTTAAAGTCGGCGAAAATCAAAGAAATTAGCAGCCAGCCTTAAGTTGTCGATTGGAAGGTTGGGGTGAGGAGTGTAACTGGGGTAATTTTGAGGAAATATGATATAAGCTATTCATATCTCTGCCATCAGTGACTTGATAACCAGGCTATAAAACAATAAGCAATGGAAAAGGAGCAATCAAGAGACATACATATTAAAGTCTTAATTAATATTTTAATACCAAAATATGTGTGTGTGTGTTTTAATTTCATGCACAGAGGAAAAGAAAATGTTCAGGTCTAGCCATCACTTTAAACCCCCAACCATCTTTCATCAAACGGCCACAAGCACTATGGTTTTATTCCGTCACCTTTTTTGCATTCATGCATTATTATATTTTTTGTCAAACATATGGAAAAAAGGAAGTGACGTTTCACATGGCGCTTACAAACAGAATTGTTCATAACCATTTTGTTTCTCCCCAGTCGAAGTGCAATTAAATGCACTGAAACGAAGTTGTATCTTTGTAGTGAGTAAATTGTTTTTGTCTATATGAAAAAATTATTATTATATGAACACATTTTTATGTTTAACATTCTTTTTATAGATACAAGTATTTGAATGCTCTGTTTATAATAAAACGAACCTGTATCCTATACGGAACCGTCATATAGCCTGACGTGCCTTAACCGATTTGGCCACAGAGTATCGTTCGGTTGGCAAGGTCGAATTTACTGCTTATAAACTTCAATCTTCCATGAATCTCTCACGTACATTCATAACTGCTCATGACGTATCAAATGTAAACAAATGACGTCACACATTATGAAATGGACAAAGTCCGACAATTATTTAAATACATTTTTATGTTTAACACTCTTTTTATAGATACAAGTATTTAAGTAAATGCTCTGTTTATAATAAACAGTATTAAATAACATTTAACGGCCTGAATATCCGAAAAATATTCATAGAAAATATTCGTCCTCCGACAGGATTCGAACCTGTATGCTATACGGAACAGTCATTCAGGCCGGTAAATGTTATTTAATACTGTTTATTATAAACAGAGCATTTACTTAAATACTTGTATCTATAAAAAGAATGTTAAACATAAAAATGTATTTAAATAATTGTCGGACTTTGTCCATTTCATAATATATATATATATATATATTGGCAACACTTCTGTTTTTTTTGGGGGGGGGGTTAAGCTTTTCACTCCAAGCAAGGCTGGAAGCCACTAGCACGCAAGGGGTTACAGAAGGTTTGGAGGAAGAGCTGATAGGAATGAAAGGGGAAAAGATGTGGAGAAATATAGTGGATCGATCAAGGCAAGGAGGTTACAGAAGATTTGGAGCGAGAGCAGATAGGAATGAAAGGGGAAAGGATGTGGAGAAGGGAAGTGGATAGATCAAGGCAACGGGTGATGTCGATTGACGTTACACTTAAATAGTTGGAGATTATATTTGTCAGGGAAACAGGGATAAGGAAGGGAGTTCCACAGGCGAGAGGTGCGAGACATGAAGCTATTGGAGTTGAAGACACGTCTACATCTAACAGTTTCAACAGTGAAAGGGTGGGAACGGGATGCCAGCCTCGTAGGACGCTTAAATTCATGTGCTTGATTAAAAATTTCATTTATCTGAACAAAATGAAAGTAGACAACACATGAACAGGCACTATATAAAAACTATATTTCGTAACATGCAATATTAAAATAAACCATATGCCCACGTATAAAAAAAATAAAGAGTCAAGTTTATTAAAGTCGTGTACAACCAACAAAATAACTCTCCATTGATAAAAGGAAGCATAGTGTAAAATCTCGTAGCTTGAATGAATCTAGAAATAAATTATACATCAGTACACGTTCCCGGCACCTCCGTTGCTGTTACACGTTGACATGACTTACTGCATGTTCTAATGCATTGGATTTAACTTTCAAACAGTAAAAAGCAACACTTGTAAAACAATGCACTGCTTCAAATACATCTGTTTATCTTTCCTTCTATTTACTTTTTCACACTCCTGACGATGATGCATCTAAGTCGAAAGATGGCAACTATTACACATATTAGCAGTTTTAAATCTACAACAGTGACATTTACGGAAAGTTATTCACATATTACATAAATGATCAATAAATCTCTATGCTTCTTAATGAGACACCTACGTACCTACAATTTCACACCCACGTCACCCATATATATATATATATATATATATATATATATATATATATATATATATATATATATATTGTTGATATATAAAATTATACAAAATTATATATCGTTATATATATATATATACATATATATATATATATATGATATAACGATATATAATTTTGTATATGAAATTATACAAAATTATACATCGTTATATATATATATATATATATATATATATATATATATGATATAACGATATATAATTTTGTATAATTTTATATATATATATATTGTTGATATATAAAATTATACAAAATTATATATCGTTATATCATATATATATACATATATATATATATAGAACGATGTATAATATATATATATATCTATTGTTGATATATAAAAATAAACAAAATTATATATCGTTATATATATATATATATATATATATATGATATAACGATATATAATTTTGTATTATTTTATATATCAACAATATATATATATATATATATATATATATATATATATATATATATATATATATATTACGCGAATCATTCATAAGAAAAGCAGATAATGAAGTTAATGATATAAATGGCAAGAATAACTCTCGCAAACAATTTTTAACAATAAAATACATTAACCTCGAATGCGTTAATGAATGGTATGATCCTTGTTTATAAATTCCGGCTTTTTTAATGTCTTTTTTACTACTAGCTTTCAATTGTTTCATACAATCATCTTCAGGTAGGGAAATAGGTAAGTTTTTTACATCCAGGTAATAACAGGACATCGAAAGATAAAGTGTAATCCGAAAAATGTTTTTTTAGAAATGTGATATTGTTAACTGTAAGAATACTTTTGGAGCGTGCAGTCACGACGCTGAGGTTGAATTTTTTAAAATTTTAAAATTGTGCGTTCTTGTACTAATATAGTAATATGAGAATTCTTTTGTAGAAATAGGTTTTTTTAGTAAAGGTGGCATGAACTAAATTGTTCAATAAATAGAGTAATGTCGCAGTTATTATCAGGAATTCGCACGTCGGATCGGTTATTTTAATTGAACCTGCACCACATAATATATATATATATATATATATATATATATATATACAAGCTAACACATATCATACTCACTCACTCCCTTAAAAACTAAATAACACACACACACACACTTACCAGAGACTAAACAACTAAATAACACACACACTAAACTAAATAACACAAACACACACACAAAAACACACTTACCATCCCCTCCCCAAACACAAATAAACTGCTGAACTGACCGGAGAAAAAAAAGGGAATATAGCTCTTATCTCAAATGACAACTTAAAAGAGACTGTTTGACCAACACAAGGAATGTTAAAAAGATAAATAAATAAACAATAAAAAAACAAATGAAAACTACAGACAAACGTTCGTTTTCTTCACCAAGACATTCCTTTCTGTAGTTTACTGCTATAGCAAGCAGAGACATTTTTTTTCTCCCGATGATGGGCATGTTGGCCGAAACTAGTCGAGGAATCTAAATGAAATAATAATAATAAAAGCATAAGAATATTAATCTACAACCCAGTATGTCTGAAGATTTTAATTGATTTTTCTAATAAGTTTTATCGTTCAAAATATATATATATATATATATATATATATATATATATATATTGTTGATATATAAAATTATACAAAATTATATATCGTTATATATATATATATATATATATATATATATATATATATATATATTGTTGATAGATAAAATTATACAAAATTATATATCGTTATATATATATATATATATATATATATATATATATATATATATATATATATATATATATATATATATATCGGCTCGGATTGAGGAATCGTAGAGCCGAGTTCGAATCCCAGTTACTCCAACTAACACCCACTTCTTCTCCCTCCAACTGGGTTCTATAGCCTTGGATGGCAACTGGTGCAGGAGAAGGTCAACTCTGAATTCAAAACCATTCGGCGTCTGCACCGGCATCCGGCGGCCTCTTGGTTACTCCTGCCTCTGCGTCTGTGGAAATCCTGCGGCAAGTATTCCTCCCTCCACTGGGGACCGCGTGTGAAATTCAAATACCCTTGTTACTCCGTTTCAAGAATTCACCGCCGAATCGGGAATGGCTGTCGCTCGTTTCAGCATTGGCGACGGATCGCCGTGCTTGGTCGGCCTTCGTTCCGGACGCGGTGAATTCCTTGGAGCCGGCTCAACCGATCCAGGGTGAATGCCGCAACATACATACATACATACTTACAAACAATGAGTGTTTTTTTTAACTGACATGTAACCAGGAAGAGGAAATACCCAAAATTGAATTCTTGTCCCAAGCTCTGAAATCTTTGATAGTTGATAGTGGATGTAGCTGTATTGAGGGGAATATTCAAGTTTGAGGTGACTGAATTTTGAAGCTGAGTATGTAATTTCGATACTATTTGGCGGTATAAGTTTTAAGGCATGACAAAATAGGTTACTTCAACCCCAAAATAGCTCAACGCAGAAAAAAAGCCAGACCAATGACCGCTTATAGTATCTCACGAATCAGGGGACACTTGATTTATAAACCTAAGGAGCGCCGCTCAACTTAATGTGTACAGACTGACTGGCTGTTTTGTTCTCCGGTATCCCGTCGATTTAGGGAAGGACTTTTTCAGATTCACATTCGTTCCATCAGCTTCGAGCTGCGTAACTTCATCGTGTTGCAGTAATTGCAACAAACTCAAAACAGTGGTTAAAACACAACAGGCATCGACTTGTCGATCGCTTTTCAATTATGTCCCCGCGGCTTGCACAATGAAAAACCATTACTACGTATAGACGGCGAGAGTATCTTCAGCGCTCACATTGTAAACAAGCCGGCCGATTTCGAACCACTACGGACGAAAGCCAAAGGGCGGGGTTAGTATCGTAAACGATTTATATCATGTGATCATGTAAGATATTACCTATATTATTTATGTGACGTCAGAAGAGGGGAGGGAAGTTTTAGAAAATCGAAGACTTGCTTTGAAAATCTGCATTAAACTGAACACGACCTTCGACTTCTACATGCATACATATATGTCTGTCCTTGGCGTAACGATTGAGCTTAAGCAACCCCATCTCGACAGACGCCCTGTTTGATGGGCGGGGTTTAGGTGCTGACGTCACTATATGTAATATGAACTCGGAAAAATATTTTCCTTTGTTTTTACTGTTTGAGTTTTATTTACACTACTGACATTCTTCGGACTGTTGTCATCACCTTTTTGCCATATTACAGACGATTCGGCCGTTGTACACTCCGGCCTTCTTTAGTTGACGGGTTTATCAGATAATAATACAAAAGATGTGTGGTTCATATAACATCTGGACGACATTCAAAAGTGGTTCAACTCTTTACAGACACCATTTCCGAGTGAAATCCTTCATAGAGGAGGAAATGACTAAAGACTGTGTGTACGCCATCTCATGCAGCTATGGTAAGAAGTATAAAGGAGAGACAGCCCCCACCTTAAGATTAGGCTGCAAGAATATTGTAAAGCCATAACATGAGGAGAAATAGAAAATAGAAGCGTAGCTGACCACATATGGAGGCATATATATATATATATATATATATATATATATATATATATATATATATATATATATAGCATAATGAGAAGCCACGTATACTTTCTTAATATGTATATAATATAGAAAACACAACTGAAAAGTTGAAAAGTAAAAACAATTGAATATTTTTTTTGTGAAAGTATTTATATATATATATATATATATATATATATATATATATATATATATATTTGATATTTCAGATCGGCTCCGATCTTTCATCAGAAATGGCTGTTTTCAGAAGTTTGTTTACATTAAGTAGCGTCCGTCGCGAGACGCGGACGTCACGTTATATGGAATGCAACTGTGTTTGAATATTTCTAACGTAAATCTAACTGTAGTAATATTTTAGATGTTGTTTAAAATTTTTTTTAACTATATCTAACAAAAATTTTTTGTTTAACTATTGAAATATTTATAAAGATTTAAAATACCCAAGTCTTTATTTAACCTTAGTTTATATGTATTTAATTTTAAAATTTAGTATTTTTCTTTTTTTCTGCATGTGTATGTGGAACTGAAATCAGAATCTGTCAATACACATTTACAGTTTTCTAATGAGTGTCCTGGTTGATTAAAACGTTCAGCTATGGGGGAATAAGGATTGTTTTGACGTATGGTTACTTTATGGTTGTTGCTATATATATATATATATATATATATATATATATATATATATATATATATATATATATATATATTAATCGAGTTTACATCGAGCAAGGCAGTAAAGACACAAGGGGTGTGGAAGAATTAGAAATATTAATAATGAACGAGAAGAGGAAGGACATGAGATAGCGATTGACATTGCATTTACATTTTTGAAGATAAAAGTTTACTATTAAGCATGGAGCCAGAATGGAGTTCCACAAGCGAGAAGTGCGAAAGAAGAAACTGTTTGCATAGAATTTACGGTTACATCTAGTCAGCTCCACTGTAAATTGATGAGATCTCGATGCCAGTCTAGTACTGCGCTTAAAATTCATAAAGTCTTGTTAATATAGCGAAGAGCTCACACGTACATTACCATGAAAGTGTTTCTAGAAATTGTACAGGGAGTCAACCTTACGGTGATGGAAAAAGTACTGAAGCTGAGACAATCTGACCTTATCGATCAGACTTACCATCGAGACAGTAAATGATATATACTGCGGCAGTAATTTTTCGTTTCGTTAGAGCAGTGGTCGCCAAACTACGGCAGATGTGGGACGGCAAGCAATTTTCTAATGGCACGCATCTGCAAATGTCATCACGAAGTCCGAACCAATAACTACTACAACGCAAAGAAGATATTTAGCTGCTTCAATTTTAATATATACTAAAGTATATATACTATATAGTACTATATAAAATATATTGTAGAAGAGGTATATTGACCTTGACTTGTATAAAAATACGTATGCTGTTGGCACACTGAATGATTTTAAAACCCTAAGTCGACACATAGTTAGTAAAAGGTTGCAGACCCCTTAATTATAGCATTGAGGTTTCAAAGTACTTATATTTAGCTGTTTCAATTTTAATATATACTAAAGTATATATACTATATATTACTATATAAAATATATTGTATACATATGCTGTCGGTACACTGAATGATTTTAAAACCTTAAGACGGCACATAGCGAAAGGTTGCTGACCCCTGGGTTAGAGAACAACGAACGTTCTTTTTTGTTTATTTTTCACTATTTCCGACCATATTCATGACTTCCGGTGGAAATGCCAATATAAATTGTCAATATCTGAGTGCCTCCAGTTTTCCTAGGCCAGGGAGATTTTTGTTGATATTGTTTTTACGATATTGTATATATTTTTGTGTTTTGTCAGTTTTATCTCGTCTTCGCAAGTCATATCTGCTTCTAAAGTATTACGTTTTAACGCGTCAGTTTATGCTGCAGTGTCCATAGTTTTTTTTTATTTTGTATGTCTGCCAGACGCAAAAGTGAAAAACAAAAGAAAATAAAAGAAAACCCCCAAAATGCAACAGCAGAATTACCAGAGGAAACTTGGATGATTAAGAAAGAGTGAATAAAGAGACAAAACGTATTTCAAGAGAAGTAAAGGATGTGCTTTGGGAAGAAGAAGTATACGCGGTATTAACTGCTTCCCCCCATTTGGATGAGATGTGACACAAGGTCTTTTTAGGTGGGGACTCTAGCGCGCACACCCGGGACAAGGACAAAAATTACCCACAGCGCTGGCCTCGGTGCGAGCACGGATCCTACCCTCTGGTGCAATGAGAGGGCGAGGCCTTGGTTAGCTGTTCCCCAGGGCTGGGCACCTCTCAGTATTATTTTATCAGTTACTCCTCTGCCCTTTGACAGAGAAGCCCCTGAGCGCGCTCTGTCCAAGGACAAAGACGCAACTGAGAGATTATAAATAATGTATGAATTACATTATAGTAATTTACACGGTGTTTACTCATTCGCCCACGAGAATGAGATGTGACACAAGGTCTTTTTAAAGTGGGGACCCGAGCGCGTGCACCCGGGACAAGGACAAAAATTACCCACAGCCTCCGCAAACGTCGGATGCTATGGCCTTGGTGCGAGCGCCGATCCCACCCTCTGGTGCAATGGGAGAGCGCGGCCTCGGGTAGCTGTTCCCCAGGGCTGGGCACCTCTCAGTATAATTTTCTCAGTTAAACCTCTGTCCATTGACAGAGAAGCCCCTGGGCGCACTTTGCCCAAAGACAGAGACGCAACTAAGAGATGATAAGCTTGCGTTAGAAACTCGTCCAAGGAGGAATTTTTACCCCAAAAACGTCGCAGGGAGGATGCGAATAAATATGTGTAGGATAGCAAAATACACCTATTGGAGATAAAATGGCACCCCTTTCTGTAGAACATTGCCGATTTTGATCTGGGGGTCTTATGCATAAGTTTGTGGTATTTTCTATTCTGATAAATCTTTCCAAGTCTCTGGTCATCTTGTGACATTGTCCCACTCATACCAGTGAATAATCCGCATGCAGGGTCGGCGCAAGGATCTTGTGACCCCTCCAATCTATGAAACGCCCCCAACTGTACTACATTTCAAGTTTTATAAGGAAGTATTCATATAAAATACAAATTTTATTTTAACCTAATCATGTACAATAATAGATCATATGCAATTTAGGTGAACAATTCAACTAGAAAAACTGAAAATAAATCCAATGTATCTAAATACAAATTAGAGACATGTGATAATAGATCATTCCATCTTAAATAAATCAACACTGTTTTCCGACAATTTTTAATATGCACTTGAGATTTTTCTTATTATAAACTTGGAGAATTTTAAAGCATTGAACATAATGGATAATAAAAAGTAGTGAATTTTATAATGTGTTTTTTCAAGGCTTAGCGCAAGCAAAACAAATTCACGGATTTGCACGAAAACAAATGACACCAGAATGACGTCAAAATCAGTTGGACGTGGCACATCAGGGATGCTTCAGTGTTAGCAACATTGATCAAATTAATATTCTCTTATCAGTAGAACGGGTTCTGGACGCCCACCTGACACAGACAACTGCTAAGTGCGACTGCCTTAAAAGGGCAGCAGAACAGCACAGATAACAGGAAATGTGGCTCCCAGGAGTATTAACACTGTGTATTGTTAACTGTTTACTTGGAGAAGTACAACGGATCCTAGACATTCATATACGACACAACAATGTCGGACATGTCTAGAGTGATATCGCAAGAATGTCAATTTGCGGTCAAATGTCTCTCTGGAAAGTCAGTGATGAGAGATGTTTTCTCGAATAGATGGTCGTTTGCAAGAGCATTATGTGTCTGAAGAACGACCTTATCCGGCGTTTATTCGGCCATGACACACGGTCTGACCCGAGGGAATATTTGTGTCTGTTAGTTAAGTGCTATCACGTGATACACATTTCGGCGATCATGTCTCTTTCGATACATGACCGACTAGGCAGAAGATATTCCCGCAGTATGCTGCCGTTTCTTTAGACTGGTTGCCAACCAAGGCTAAAGAAGTCAGCCTGTCCAGCTATTCAACCCATAGCTGAGTGGATAAGAGTTGGATTCATAAATTTACCAAAGGCATAGATGAATGTAACGAAGCCGACTGAATTTGAACTTGGTTCTCCGATTCCGATCCGAGCCAAGCCGAGTTCGAATGAAAAATCTTGGTGTAGGATGCCATGAGTTACGCTTGTCTTTGATTCTTGTGGCAAGAGCTTTGAACAGATTTATTGACATATTTGTTTTTTTACGTCTTATCAACCCTTTTGAGGTTATCTTTTGTAAAAGTTTTCTGGAGATAATAATGATTTGCTGATACAAGTTTTATTAATTAACCCATAGATGGAGGGGAGAAGAGGTGGGTTTATACTTTTCCCAATTTTATTTGCGCGTAAGTGAATATAACGAACCCGACTGAAATTCGACCTCTGCTTTCCAATTTCCAATTCCGAATTATTCTCCATGACACCACCTGCACATCCAACTTTACAGCTTATCAAGCTGTCACCCATCTAGACATTGATTGGACTCGATGATGCTTAAATTCAGTAATCGTACGATAACCGCTGTTTCAACGGGATTCGGCCGTAATCCTACTTTGAACAGAATTATGCACACCGATAACATTGTCCCCATGTTTTACTGCAATTCCTACAACAGGTAAGCAATTTTCTCTCCCAGCATGATCATATCCGCCCGAATGATGCCTATCCCAGACACCACACTCTGCATAATCATCAGACCACTTGTTCGCTAAACGTGTACTTGATGGAACGGTGCCTGATTCGTTCACTTGCGTCAACATGATAATAACATTGAGGAGTTGCTGAAAAATTCTCAGCGCTACCAAGACGAGATTCTAAAATAAATTCTAATGCTTGATTATTTGGTCCAATTTGGGAAAATCACTCGAGTCGAGAGCATTTCTTCCACCCTATCCCAAAATATTACATGCAAAATCAATGCGTAGACATCTGAGTATGTGTGCGTGTGTGTTGAAAAATGTAATTACTATGCTTGCTTATAGTTAAATTATTTACGCATATACATACGTACACATGTGTACTTAATCACACGCATATAATGATTGATTAATTGATTGACTGGAAAATCGATTAAGATCAAATCTTTTCCGAATATTTAATAATAATCAGATTGCAGATGGAAGAACTGAACAAAACATTTCCAGTGATTAAAAATGTCTAATCTGGTTTTCAAAGGCTTACTTTTCTTAGATTAGTATGGGCCAAGGTCAAGCAGGACTAAATTGGGATAGGAAGATCAAGCAGCGCCACTCTCCCAATTAATAAGTGGTGAATACCTTGAAAATCAGGTTTAGTGAGATCGTAACGCTTATCAGGGAGATCGGACATGAGAGCCCCAGGGTGGGAAATAAGCCCGCGGCTAACTTAGATATAAAGCAAACGTGAACCGCATTTAATTTGCTATGTACACATTGACATTAACATTCGATTCTAAACAATTATAGATATCGTTTAACATTAGCTATGTCTGGCACAAGGCTATAAGTATTGGAGGACAGTGGTCTACAAGAAATAGTATCAAAGGCTTTACGAATTTTAAACAATAAGAGGCAGTTGTACCTCTGGGTTCTAGAGATTGTTTCAATAATGTAATTTAACACACACACACACACACACACACACACACATACACATACACACACACACACACATATATATATATATATATATATATATATATATATATAAAATACCAAATTGTAATTGGAGAAATTATTCTAAAAAGGACTTTTCAGACCATATGAGAGCTCAATGTATTATACAGAGAAAATTATATAAGAATAATTAAAAAAAATTAAAAACACCTAGTCAGTAATAAATTAATTTCTATTAATATAAATATATTAGGTACTTACATTTTTACGCGGAAAAAAAAACAGCATAGCATGATGAAAAAAGCCCCAAACTGAATAAAAACAAAGTTTTGTCATCAAAATGTTTATGTTATTATTAAGAGGAAAAACCAAAGTATTTTATAATTTTTTTTTGGGGGGGGACTTTTTTAATCCTTTCTAGCACGTTCGAAATTTTGGTTAAAAATCTTGTTTTGTTTACGTCAGCGGCCGATGTAATAATATTCATTTTTTGCGCTTTATTCCGGTGAAAAACACATTGATTTGGAAATTCTTGCAAAAATCAAATAATTGTCGGGTTTTAACGAAATGTTCACGACATATTCAGAAACGAATGAAATTATTTTTGAAATTTTCTTTTTTTAGAAAATCTTATTAAAAAATATTTTTTTATATATGTTACCACCCACATAATTTCATGAAATTTCGAGAAATTCAATTTCCAGGGTGGGGAATATTTTATTAGTTAAAAGCAGGACTCGTTGGAAAATGTCAATGAGCATTTTTCCTTTGTAAAACAGTTACCTCTTTCACGGAAAATCTTCTCAGAATTGTAAAATAAAAAATGCAATAAAACTACGATATTATTTAATTAGAAAAGATTTTAATTGCTTTGAAAAATAAGATTTATTAAGGACACAATTGTCTTAAGAAGAAAATTCTTTTTGATGAATAATTAATTTTTAAAATAATTGTTTCCATTTTAAAAATTTTAATTAAATAATTTGCAATATTAAAAATCGCTTAAAATTCTGCATTACTTCAAGGCGTTCGTTAGGTGATATTGTCAAATGAAAACTACATTTACGAATCAAAAACTGAGAAACGCATAACGGTCGTTTGTATCCAAATATTTTTTTAAAAAAATTAAAAAGAAATAGTGTATAAACGTTCCCAATTTCTAACTATGATAAGCCATAAATGATATTATCTTTTAAAAGGTCACGTGATTTTAGGGTTGTTTGGCGTTCTGCAATTCTTTCAATTTCATTATTCAATTTTGTTTCATTATTAACATCATTGCAAATCGTCCCTTCAAAATTTAAAAGTAAGTTTTACTTTTTTAAAATTTTTATTTCACTAAATATTTTTATTTTATGTATTTATTTTAGTTTAGGTCAATTAAGTAATTTTTTGTTTAAGTTAGTAAACTTAAGAACCTAGAGACGAAATCCAAATTTCATAAAGCATTTTGAAACGTGACTAAAAGCCAATAAAATATTACATAATTTCTGAAAATGTTAATTTGTAAAAAAAGTCCACTTAGATTTCGTAAATTTATATCAATTTTGGTTATCCATAGTAGCTGTCATCACCAGGGAACTTATTGATACGTCAATAAAGATAAATGAAAACAACAGAACCCGTCGATAAGAAATACTTCTATATTACTTTTTTATGTTATAAGTAAATATTATTTATTTCACATCAGATTAATTTAACTTTAAATTTTCTAATTTTACTCAAATAACGTGTCACAAATATATATTTTATTTTTGGAAGATTTTTAAAAACTGATAATTTTGTTTTGTTTAGAAATTTCTTAAAATTGAGAAAATGGCCGCTTGTAAGAAGATTTTTTGAAATCGGCCAAAACGTTCAGCTTCCGATCTATGTAATTTCAATTTGAAATTCATCAGAAGATTTTACTGAATGAAAATAGTAAATTGAATTATTTAGCTTTCAATTAAAGCTAAAATGAAATATTCATGAATGCTTTTTCATTTTTAAAAATTCATTTTAAACCTTAGGTATCGAAAATTGAGTGGATGTACCTAAAGTATATTCATCTCATCAGACCGACAATATTATATGAAATGAAATCAAGATATCTCAGTCAGACAGATATACAAAGATAAAAAAAATAATTAGAAAAATAGATTAACAAATACAAGATAAAACAATAGTAAAAATAAATTGAACCCCAAAAGTATTTTTTTTAGAGTTGATATTATGAAAAGAGAGAACGGAAAAAAACCCAAAACAACAACAAAAAAAACAAAAAACAGTTAATATAAAGGGTAAGGGAAGGTAAAATGATAGGAAATTTAAAAGAACTAAAATGAATTGTCAAATAAAATTCACAGATGAAGGGGTTAAAATGGGATCTATTTAAACAGCATCCTCAACAGCATCAAGCAGCATCAGCATCATAATACTAATGATAATAATAAAATATATAAAATATATAAGATATATATATTATTATAAATATTATAAACATAAGAATAAAAGATAAACACACACACATTTACAGTATTTACATTATTGTCCTCATCTTTGTCGCCATATTTGTCACAACGTTTCGTCAGGTGGTTGGAATTTCGAACTGAACCCTTTATTTCGATCACTGGAGTAGACTGTTCTAGTTCCACGTGCCATGTTTGATATCAGTTATCTCCTGCTAATTTTTCCTCTGAAAGTTCTCCACTACCTTAACCGGGTATTGAACTCACACTCTTTGGGTCTGTCACTGGATCTAACCAACGTCTTTATCCACTGTGCCATGTGTCCTTGAGTATGAATTTCTGGGTATTATAAACCTAATGTTTTTCAGCAATCATTTTTTACCAGTGCTCATATTGCAATTTTTGCTGTTATCATTGCATGTTTTTACCAGAGCTCATATTGCAACTTTGTTATCATTGCTTTTCTCTGGCACTCCTTATTACTGGTTCCCATATTGTATTTATTTCTATGCTTGGTCGACTCAGGAGATTTTTGTGGCCTAGCATATGTGCTGATTCCTTAAGTTTACGAATTTTCCAATGGTGTTCCCTGTCTAGATGAGTACAATATTCCGACTAATGTAAATACTGTACATAATACCTCATCTCAGAAATATAGATAGACACACACACATTTATATATATATAAACAGAGCTTACCAATACACAAACACGCATATATATATATATATATATATATATATATGGCCTGACGATTGCATCTAGCATGAAACAGACTGTCGCCTCTAAGTGTTGACTTCTATGTTCACTTTCATATTTACACACGCTCTATCTCTGATATTGAGCACTTTATCTCATAAATATAGCACATTTTAAGACTATATTTCTTCATATATATATATATATATATATATATATATATATATATATATATATATATATATATATATGATCGACTCTCCCGTCAGGCAGATCAGTTCCTAGAAACTGAAAGCCCGACACCGACACATGAGATTTGATTATAGTGGTGAAGGCTTTGTGCAGGGCCTTCCACACTTTTTGGAGGGACGAATACAGGGACCTGGTGTAGCGAATGCCACAAGGTCCCCAAACGACCCTCCGAAGGTTTTGAATTCAGAGTTGTCCTTCTCCTAGACCAGTTGCCATCCAAGGCTATAGAACCCAGTCTGACCTGCTATTTACCCATAGTTGGATGGAGAAGAAGAGGATTCACACCTTTCCCAAGGGCATTAGCACGTAAGTGAATGTAATAGATTAGACTGGAATTCGAACTCGGCTCTCCAATTCCTCAATCCAAGCCGCTATCCATTACTCCACCGATATATCTATATCTATACGCACATACACACATACATATATTTCTACACACACACATATATATATAATTATAAACATAAACACATAGACATGTATAGCTATTTGAAAAAAGTGACACACTGATACACTGACATTCGCATGAATAAAGGAGGCTGTTGAAAATAAAACTAAATTGAGAACGCGAAGTAAAGGAAAAAAAACTTTAAGAAGTTGTCTCCTCGAGGGTACGTAAACGAAAGAGAATTATAGCGAAAAAAAAAACACTTTTGACCAGCGCTGAAATCTTTGAACAGGCTGGAATTGGGGTATTCAAAAAGGACAAAAGGTGTAAAATACTTCACAAATTGTGATCTGTCAAGAAATCCCCGAGATAAACTCCTCTCAGTAAAGCAAATATTTTAAAGCGTCAAAAATGGGCGAAGAAATACATGAAAATTGCCTTCCTAAAATAATTTTCATGAACAAATTTCTGGTGACATACAACGGACCTGATGGATTGGCCAAAGGATTTTATCCGATGCAGATATGCCCGTGGTTAAAATAATGCAACAAAGAGGCTGCATTGTGATGATATATGCTGAAATTGTCGACTAAACCATTATTAAAACATTCAAAACAATGAAGGAATTAAATTGTACAGTGCTAACTATTACGATTTCATGGATAAGATTTAATTGAATGGTACATGTCCCAGCCTCGCATTTTCGAAGTGAAGTGTATATTTATGCATGACATGCATCTTCCCGTGCATCTAAGATCACCCGTGAAATTTTGGAACACAAAAGCTTTACAGGAGAGTAGAGAATGAAATGGCCACCATCAAGTCCCGACCTGAATCCGATCGAAAACCTATGGTCAATTGTGAAGATGAAATTATATGAAGGTGGCAAACAATATGACAGCGAAGCTGACCTATAGGAAGCAATTAAAACTACCATGTCGGAAATTGAACCTGTTGAAGTAAAAAAAAATGAACAAAACCAATAGAGTACTGGCTGTTATTGAAAAGAAGGGTCACTATATTTAAATGGAAAGGATTCAATGACTTATACGTGTTTGTTGTTCTATTATAGGTGTTGATCAATTGTTGATGATTTTATTGCTTTTTATTGAAGTACAATGTGATTATGTAGTTTTGCCTGATAACTTCAGACATCTGTGTTTTTTTAGAATACATCAAATAACTTCAATAACTTCAATAAAACATATTAATACTACCTAAGATTTTAACCCATGCTTTGTTTTGGCATCTAAATTGATTGGTTAAAATTTGAGAATTTTTTTTTCAAACCAAATTTGAATTATGAAGTTTATATGATTTGCTTAATAACTTCAGACAGTATCTATCTATCTATCTATCTATCTATCTATCTATCTATCTATCTATCTATCTATCTATCTATCTATCTAGCAACGTGTGATTTCTCACCCCCTTCTCTGGAAGGTTAGCTTGGAGCGATGGCGTTTAATCTTGTTTGGTAGAATAATTACCCCATATGTGGCCATCGCTATTTTTCTGTCCGCTTTGTCCATCAGTATATCTAGAGAATCTTAAC
This sequence comes from Acanthosepion esculentum, assembly GCA_964036315.1. Taxonomy (NCBI): domain Eukaryota; kingdom Metazoa; phylum Mollusca; class Cephalopoda; order Sepiida; family Sepiidae; genus Acanthosepion; species Acanthosepion esculentum. The sequence goes on from OZ038513.1 coordinate 77,617,633, forward strand.
TTTTACAGAGTCTGCTGTAGAGCGAAGATAAGCAAGATAGCCTCAAAGGCCATTGTTTCTTACGTATTTTCAAACTTTGTCTCGGCCTGTAACTGTAACTGTCATCATCCTCGATAAATATCTAAATGCCATCTTTTCATCCCTTTACGCAACACCATTTTAATGTTCAGCCCATAAATGAGGTGGCTTTTTTTAAAGCTTCGTTCCAAACGTTAGAATGAAAATTCGAACCAGAGAAACAAAAACTATATTAAGGAATAAACATTAAACTATTTTTTTTATTTATATTCATAAAAAAAAAAGAAAAAAAAACTTTTTACACTTTCGTTATTATATCAAGAAATCTCTGTTAAAATCCATTTATCTTTTGAAGGTTTTTAACTTTATTTCTCACTTTTAGGTCTATTTATCTCTCTCTCTCTCTCTCTGTAACACACACACACACACACACACACACACACACACACACACACACACACACACACACACACACACACACACACACACACACACACACATTTCTCTCCAGCCCTGCATGTTTTTTTCTGTATTTCCTCACACACAGGGCCTTGTATTTTTTTCTCTACTTCAGATTCCTCCTTAGTTTCACTTTTTTTTCATCTGTCTGAAAGGACTTTATTTTTTTTTTCTCGTTTTTTTTTAATTTTATTTCTAATTATTTTTCTTACTCTTTTAGCGCCATTCTTGCCGATTTCGTCCCGTTCCTGAAATAAACAAACCGAAACTAAATCAGATTAAACGCAGACTCGCGATTTTGCCTGCTACAGACGCAAAAAAATAAATCAAAGTACGCGATAAAAAAAAAAAAGTTTAGTTTATATAAAAAGAAGAAAATCCGACTTGTGAAAAGTAGAAAAAAAATTACAAGATCCTCAGTATAAACGGACAGCAACCTAGACAGACACGCACGTACACACCCACCCCACCCTGTCTCACACACATTCACACATATATAATACATATCTATAATGAATAAATAAATAAACACCCACACACACATACACACACATACATATGTATATATTGTATATAAAGAGAAAACCAGAAACTTTGGTGGAACCAACAGACAACTTGGCAAAAGACTTAAATAGCCTTAATCTCGAACAATAAGAAAAAAGAAAAAGACCTAAAAGTCAAACGCCTCCCGACTTAGTAAAGTAAAGGGCTCAGTGCTTAGATTAACTAGACAGAGCGAAAATGTTTAGATCTTTAGTCGACCTGAAGGCATATATATATATATATATATATATATATATATATATATATATATATATATACAGTGTAACCCGGATATAAGAGAGTTGTCGGAACCGGAGAAGAAGTATCTTATATCCGGGTTTATCTTATATCCGGGTTTGTTCTATTTTGTTTTTGTTGTGTCGTGGCACAATAGTAAAAAGAAGAAAATCAAGTCGAGGTTGGTTTAAGGAACAAGTGTATTTAACATCACAGATACAAAGGTAGGAAACGGGTACTACTCAGCTAGGCAGTTGTAGTACTGTCGCTGCTTACACCCCGGGTAGGTATTACTGGCACTATATATAGTGAGAACCGGTGTAATTCCCTTGTGTTAGAAAGGCCGGTGTAACAGTTTTATTAACACAGGCTCTAATTTGGGACCAGAGAAAATCTCTCTTCTATCCGGTTTTCTCTTATATCCGGGTCTCTTATATCCGGGTTACACTGTATATATATATACATATATATATATATATATATATAAAAGTGGACATGGAAGTCAGCACTTAGAGGCGACAGTCTGTTTCATGCTAGTGCAATCGTCAGGCGACTAGTGCTGTTATTTTTCTCGGCTGTTTATATAAGGGTCAGTGGTGCATTATGGGTAGTATATTTTGGCGGGTACTTTTACCGGAAGTCGCTTATTTGTTTATTTATTTATGTCAAATTATTTTGCAAAATAATTTGACATAAATAAATAAACAAATAAGCGACTTCCGGTAAAAGTACCCGCCAAAATATACTACCCATAATGCACCACTGACCCTTATATAAACAGCCGAGAAAAATAACAGCACTAGTCGCCTGACGATTGCACTAGCATGAAACAGACTGTCGCCTCTAAGTGCTGACTTCCATGTCCACTTTTATATTTACACACGCTCTATCTCTGATATTGAGCACTTTACCCCATAAATATAGCACACTTTAAGACTATATTTCTGCATATATATATATATATATATATATATATATATATATATATATATATATATATCAAGTATGCGGTGCAGTTCAATTTACATTGCATGAATCATTCATACAAAAAGCAGATAGTGAAGTTAATGATACAAATGGCAAGAATCACTCTCGCAAACAATTTTTAATAAAATACATTAACCTCGAACCCGTTGATGAATGTTATGATCCCTGTTTATAAATTCCAGTTGTATAAGGTCTTTTTTTACTACACGCTTTCGATTGTTCATACAATCATCCTCAGGTATAGAAATAGATATGTCTTTTTTACATTCAGGTAATAACAGGACAACGAAAGTTAAGATGTACTCCGAAATATGTTTTTTTTCTTTTTGGAAATGTATTATTGTTAACTGTGAAAAAAGATTTGGAGCGTGCGGTCGCAACGCTGAGGTTGAATTAAAAAAAACAAATTTGAATTTATATCATTAACTTCACTATCTGCTTTTTGTATTAATGATTCATGTAATATATATATATATATATATATATATATATATATATATATATATATATATATATCTGTGTGTGTGTGTGTGTGTGTGTAAAAGGGTGCGATGGATAAGTTGTCATTTAAATTACCCAAAATCGAAAATAACACTGACATCTCATTTTAACACATATATTTACCAAAATTACGGAAAAATATCTTGAAATACTAAAAAGTAAATTTATATAATAAAATCGCCATTGGCGTCTACCACGGCCTCCAGGCAACTTGGGAATCTCCTGCATCTCTTCTGGACGGTCTCCTTGTTTAAGTTGGTGAAGTCTGACGTAATCCTTGCCTTCATTTCATCTTTGGTGTTACAACTGCATCCTACGCATAATAATCAAGGGGGTTGCAGTCTGGGGAGTTAGGTGGCCACATGTAAGGGGTGATTTGGTTGCAGGAATTGTCTGACAGCTATGGCTGGAATCCTCTGCCTGTGTGGCATGGTGCAGAGTCCTGTTGCTAGACATAGGGTCTTCTAGCAGCAACCCTCTTGACCCAGGGCAACACTACCTCCTCACGGTACTTGATGTAGGCCTCCGTGTTGAGTCTGAGGACCTCACCAACAGATTATTATTTTCTTTTCAGAACGATCACAGTGAGCAGAGAGTTAGACAGCAGCCCTGTTATATTTAAAATCCTCAACCCCACGAGGGATGTATGTGGCTCAAGGCCGAGTTTACCATGGGTTCTCCGAGTCCGTAGGCTCGGCCAAAAATATTCCCGTAGAACCCGTATAAACGGGTTCAGGGTCTGTCTACCTCCCCGGACGAAACTTTGCCCTTCGGCAAAGCCTCGTCCGGGTTCCTCTCTGCTCAAAGCAGAGAGTTCGACAGTTGAACAATCTAGTCGACTGTTCCACCAAGACCTTCTCTCCTACTAATCTTATAGTAGGCGGAAGAGTCAACATAGTGTCTTTAGAGTGAGGACACCACAACAGTAACAATGATTGAAAATAAATAAATGAGCAACTGATTTAGTAACAATGACAAAAGAAGTTAAGATAAAAGAAGTTAAAATACAAAAAAGTCATTCGTTCCTCTCTATCCGCTCTTTCAGTTACCCCCGGCCAATCCCATAAAAAAAAGTCAATAAAGTTTTTATTTAATAAAGTGTAAGTGAAATCATGTGTACAAAACAAAAGAGTCGGCCCGATTAAATTATTTCCTTTCAATTTCCATCCCTGCGTGGTTGTTAGCAAGAGGATGCGCCTAAAATGTGAATTGTACATCAAAATCAAACAAATGCGGTAATTAAAATTTCTCGGAAGTGTTTTAATAGAAGACGGAAAGAGCGGCACTGAGATCTGAAGGCGTATTGGGATAGCCCAGGAAGATGCCTTCCAAAAGCTAAGCAGAGTAATAAGAAATAGGAAAATGTCGCTAGAAGCAAGGAAAACAGTACAAAACTGTAATGTAATATCTGTCTTCTTGTATGGTGGTGAGTGCTGGACAATTGCCTCAAAGATGAAGAGGAGACTTGAAGCAACAGAAATATGGTTCTACAGAAGGATGTTGAGGATACCGGGGACCGAATAGTCAGTAACGATGAAGTTTTGAAGAAAGAAAGGAAACTAATACTTAACATCAGAAGAGACAGTTGAGGTTTCTGGAGCGCATAATGAGGAAAGAGGGCTTGGAAAATCTGATACTCACAGGAGAGATAAAAGGGTAAGAGGAACGCAACGTATAATTGTTGTGGATTCCGGGAATGGAATCCTGCACAAATAAATAAACAACGCCAGTAATTGAAATAGGAAAATAAGTGTATTGAACGTAAGAATACAAACTTGAAATGAAGATTCGTAGTCTAGGAATGCAGGTATATGTACAAGTCTCTGTAAGTGAAGCCGTAATTATCTCTCTCGCTCTGTGGACTCTCCGTATCTCCAACTTTAGACGAGTCCATCTTGTGTAAAAGGGGAGAGCCCCACAACAATAATATACTTGAAGATCTTGAGTAAATAGTTGACAGATCAGGGCTTGGGAGAAATGACAGAAAGACAGTTTATTAAGAGCTATAAGGGAGAGGAAGTTGTGGAGAGCCATGATCGCCTAAGAAACATCAGCTGTCTCCTCATGATGTTAAGTATAAGCCTCGTCCTTGTTTGCATCCTCTCAAAAACCTCATCGTTGCTCACACGCTCGGTCCATGATATCCTTAGCATCCTTCTGTAGAACCATACCTCCGTCGCCTCGTGTCTCTTCACTGAGCCTATAATCAGATCTACGGCAAGAACGAATTTCCTGTCCGTCACATAACTTTTATTAGAATCTCTTGTCATAATTGTTCAATTTTATTATTAGTTATTGTTGTTAATCTTTTATTGGGTCTTATTTTGAAATTAAACGATTAAGCTCGCGGTTTCTGACATCTGCTGCTTCTTGGTCACTAATGCAGTCCATTTGTGGGAGCTGGGTCGTCTTTCCACGTCATATTTCCTCATTACACTTAAAGGTGTTGACGAGTCATGGTCTGCTCCTGACGCCTGAGGCACCCCTAAAGGAAGATGTCAAATGAAATCGACAATTTCTGGCTCTCCGCGCACCTACGCGTGTAGAGTTCAACGTTAATTGCAACCTTGTACCGAAAATTTCATCGTGAGGGCCGACCGTAAATAGAACCTGCAGGGGTAAATATTGGGGCCTATTACCTGAAGATAAGCGAACATTTCTGCGCACCACAAATACAACGTATATCTTGACTGTCTCCTATAATGAGGGAATTTCATTTATATACGTCTCCATTTCTGAGATAAGGTATTGTAATTATTTACATTATGTATATTGTTTAAACTGTTGTTTTCATCTTTATTGCCATATTCACAACGTTTCGGTTGCAGAGCGCTCTGGCTTTCTTCAGGATCTGTCTCTATTTCTAAGATGAGGTATTGTAATTATTTACACAATTTACATTGTTTGGAATGTTGACCTCATCTTTATTGCCATATTCAAGACGTTTCGGTCGCTGTGCGCTCTGGCTTTCTTCAGAATCTGTCTGTATTTATAAGATGAGGTATTGTAATTATTTACACTATTTACATTGTTTGGAATGTTGACCTCATCTTTATTGCCATATTCACGACGTTTCGGTCACTGTGCGCTCTGGTTTTCTTCAGGATCTGTCTCTATTTCTAAGATGAGGTATTGTAATTATTTACACAATTTACATTGTTTGGAATGTTGACCTCATCTTTATTGCCATATTCACGACGTTTCAGTCGCTGTGCGCTCTGGTTTTCTTCAGAGTTTGTCTCTATTTCTAAGATGAGGTATTGTAATTATTTACACTATTTACATTGTTTGGAATGTTGACCTCATCTTTATTGCCATATTCACAACGTTTCGGTCGCTGTGCGCTCTGGCTTTCTTCAGGATCTGTCTCTATTTCTAAGATGAGGTATTGTAATTATTTACACTATTTACATTGTTTGGAATGTTGACTTCATCTTTATTGCCATATTCACAACGTTTCGGTCGCTGTGCGCTCTGGCTTTCTTCAGGATCTGTCTCTATTTCTAAGATGAGGTATTGTAATTATTTACATTGTTTGGAATGTTGACCTCATCTTTATTGCCATATTCACGGCGTTTCGGTCGCTGTGCGCTCTGGCTTTCTTCAGGATCTGTCTCTATTTCTAAGATGAGGTATTGTAATTATTTACACTATTTACATTGTTTGGAATGTTGACCTCATCTTTATTGCCATATTCACGACGTTTCGGTCGCTGTGCGCTCTGGCTTTCTTCAGGATCTGTCTGTATTTCTAAGATGAGGTATTGTAATTATTTACACTATTTACATTGTTTGGAATGTTGCCATATTCACGACGTTTCGGTCGCTGTGCGCTCTGGATTTCTTCAGGGTCTGTCTGTATTCCTAAGATGAGGTATTGCAATTATTTACACTATTTACATTGTTTGGAATGTTGACCTCATCTTTATTGCCATATTCACGACGTTTCGGTCGCTGTGCGCTCTGGCTTTCTTCAGGGTCTGTCTGTATTTCTAAGATGAGGTATTGCAATTATTTACACTATTTACATTGTTTGGAATGTTGTCATTTTTGTTGTCATCTTTGTTTCCATATTCACGACGTTTCGATCGCTGTACACCACGACTTCTTCAGGATCTTTTTTAAAATTTCACCCCAAGCCAGTAAGAAAAAAGACTGGGTATAGAGGGGAATGAGAAAAGGGTAATATGTGAACGGAGTTCAAGACATCGGAAGATGGCGATTGACGTTGCATTTAAATGTTTTAAGATTGTTATTATCAGGGAAGCAAGAAAGCGGATGGTATTTCCCATGACGGGAAGGGAACGAAAAGAAGCTGTTGGGGTGGAAGTGGCCGTTACATTTCAGCAGTAAAAGGGTGAGACCCATGTAGGAGAACGCTTAAATTCATGTAGTCGGGACACGAGGAAAAAAAAGCTCATCAGAGCAGTTTCCATAAATAATATGTGTAGAAAAGATAGAGGGAAACCACAGCATGTTTGTGAGAAAGTGATTGAAGTCGAGATGTCAAGTCAGGTTTTATACATTGCAGATCCTTCTTTTGTCAAGAACCCGCGAGGTGAATAGCAGGAACACCAGACCAGATATGACCACAGTATTCAATGCACGGACGAAAGGTTGTTTTCTTAATATGCAAGGTGGACTCTGATGCGAAAAACCTGGCACGATACAATGAACCAACTTTCCTATCAGTAGATGCAGCTATTGATTCAATGTAGTAGTTCCTCTTGAAGTCAGTTAAAAACGTGAGGCCAGGAAGGCGCAGTGGTGACGCTCTTCTCATGTCGAGCATCAGCCATACTGATGGCGAACAGGGAAGTTTCTGTATGATGCTTAAATTAGAGCGGTTTATTTTTCGAGGCATTAAAATTCACCAGCCATTTCCTGCCCCAGTTAACCACTGAGGTCCTTTTCATGGTAGCGGCCAGGTTAACTTTGCAAGCTCTGACGTATTTGCTATTAAGACAAGTATTTGCTATTGAGTAAATGGTAGTGTCATCTGCATAAATATCTACTCGGGAACTGATGACATCACGAAGATCATTGATGAAGACCAGAAACAGCATAGGACCCTGGATAGAGCCTTGGGGACACTTGTATTCGTGGGAAAGGATGTTGAAGCAACCCCTTTTCAGAACGACCTTCATTTCACAATTTGATAGCAATGATTGGATTAAATCGAACAATCGTCCTGGAATACCCTGTAATATCCCTGAAGCTTACGTAGAAGACCAGAACGCCAAAACCTGTCAGACGCCTTCGAAATATCTAGAGCTACAGCTCGAGTTGTCTCCTTATTATCAAGAGCTTGATATACATATTCAGGAATGGCCGTAAATACGTCAGCGGTAGACCGGGCAAATTGGAATCCATATTGTTTGTTAGAGAGTAGGTCGTGAGAGATAAGATGCTTAACCACTTCAGGATTGATTAAAGTCTCGAAGACTTTGCCGAAAAGCGACAGGAGCTAATAAGGCAATAGTTCGAAGAGTCAGAAGATTCGCCAGCGTTCTTAAAAACAGGAACTACAGAGGAAATAATCTGGAGTTGTAGGGTTTGGAGAGAACTGGAACCAACCCTGGGGTAAATTTTACGACGAACTTTGGTATCCCGTCACCCTCGTTTCCCTTATGGGATTCTAATTTAGAAATGATGCCCGATACTAGTGACGGGGTTATGCGCATATCACTCACTATACCCTTATCGTGGCAGGGTAATCAGGCGTGGGTAATCCAGAGGAGTCGGGTGTTGAGTTGGAAGAGGAAATTTCGGACCAAAGCATTCAAACTTATTTACTGTATATGTCAAGATTTCGAATTGATTGAATAGAAGAGGGATTGAGGATTTACTGTTGTTGCAGAACATTCTTGCAGAGCCGCCAATATTCTCTAGAACCGAAAATCAGAAATAGTATAGAATCTCAAGGTAGAGCCTTGGGAGACACTCGTGTTCGTCTGTAAGCGAGCACGTTCAACACGACATTCAATTCACGATTTGATAGGAACGATTGGATTAAATCAAACAACTATCCAGTAATACCGTTGCCCTGGAGCTTACGTAGAAGAACAGCGTGCCAAATCCTGTCAAACGCCTTCGAGATATCTAGAGTCATGGTTCGTGCTTCAGCATTATTACCAAGAACTTGATATACATATTCAGTGATGGCTGTTAGCACATCAGCGGTAAACCTGACAAAACGGAAGACATATTGTTCGTCAGAGAGGTAAAATGCTTAACCATTCTAGCATTGATTAAAGCCTCGAATACTTTGCCGAAAGGCGGTAGGAAACTAATATGGCGGTAGTTAAAAGGGTCAGAAGGTTCTCCAGAGTTCTTAAAAAAGAAACTACAGAGGAGGATTTCCAACAAGTTGGAAAGCAGGAAGCAGCGAGGCAATAGTTGTAGAGTTTGGAGAGAAATGGAGCCAGCTGGGGAGCACTTTTCTTTAGGACGATGGCTGGGATCTCCTCATCTCCGCTTGCCTTATGGGAATCTCATTTAGAAATGATGTCTGAGATCAGTGACGAGGTTATGCGCATATCACTCGGTTGGATTTCTATTCTACTGGGGAAATCAGGTATGAGTATTCCAGAGGAGTCGAGTGTTGAGTTGGAAGAGAATTTTCGAGCAAAGCATTCAACCTTGTCCGCTGTAAATGTCAGGCCTTCGACTTGATTGAACAGAGGAGGGTTTGAAGATTTGCTGTTGTTCAGCACACTCTTGCAGAGCGGCCAATCATTTCTAGAACCGAAATTGAAAACATAACTTTGCGTAACACACTTGCACTCGTTGCGAGCAGAGACAAATGGACGTCTGTTGCAATCAGACGTGTCGCTCTAGTACAGCCGGAAGAAGTGATACCTGTGGACTATAGCAGTCGAGCATTCAGTTGAGAACCATGGAGATGAACGCGGTTTAAGTTGGTATTTCCTTCATGGAATGACAGCATCAATGCCGACTTTCACCCAGGAGGACACACTTTTGAACAGGATGATTAAAGACTTCATTCCAAAGGACGTCACGAAGGAAATCACGGAACAAGTCCCAATCTGCTCGTTGATAACAGAAAGATATTCTATTGGTAGGAGGTTGTTGGCTGGTGGAAGAGCAGAATGAGATGTTTAAAGACACTACTGCATGATCAGAGTTGCCAAGAGGGCAGAGCTGCAGAGTATGACATGAGTCAGGGATAGAGGTGAAAAAGAGATGTAGAAGAGAAGCGCTTCTGTCAGGGTTACTGTGGAGATGCGTGGGAAATCAACCACTACTGCCAGAGATTGATTGATTGCGAAGTTAAGGGTTTGGATGCCAGCGAGGTCAGTGACAAAGCGTTGAAGCCATCTGGTATGATGGGCATTAAAGTTACCGAACACTGATATGTTTGCAAACGGGTGTATGGAGATAGCCTTGTCTATATCTGAGATACTATCTAGCACAGTCTTGAGAGGAAGAGATACACTAGAGAAAGAAGAGATAGCTGATAGTAAAGTAGAGAGAGAGAGACAGAGAGACAGAGACAGAGACACATGTACAAATGGTCTGGAGATTCAAGAGAGAGTTCCTTAGCCAGAGGGAGATGTTTGAGGACATTAAATCCCAGGACATGTATTTGGACTTTAGAGTATTTTCTAAAGAGAGGAAGGTAGCCAGGAATCGAGAAATCTGAGGAAGGCATTGACGAGTTAAGTTTAGTCTCGTAGAGAACTAATATATCAGAAGACTTATTAAAGAGGAAAGATTCCACACTGTAGAAGTTATCCTCGGACATGACATCTGTCGCGTGGCGGTGGTATGACCGGATATTCATTGCCCCATTGAGGTAGGGTTGGTGGACAGTGGTCGCTGAGAATGGTCAAGTTTTGGATTAGCTCATACGTAAAAGTATGAGTACTATATATAAAAACCGACGAATGGTCTGAAAGGAGAGTTCCTTAGCCAGCGGGAGATGTTCGCGGACATAAACTCGCACGCCATGCAGGTGGACCTTCCTCTCCTTTGTAAGGAGAGGAAGGTAGCCAGGAATCGAGAGATCAAATGTGACGGTTGAAGAGTTAATATTAGTTTCACAGAGAGCTTGGATGTCCGGAGACTTTTTGAGGAGGAAAGATTTCACACTGCAGAAGTTGGTACGAATAACAAGAATCTTGTAGAAAGAAAGTTTAAGGAGTTTGTGGTTTTTGCTGTGCTGGTTTTGGTTTATCTCTTTGGTTGTTTATAGTCCTGATGTATTATATTGGTAAGGAAAGGTCTAGGGTAGTAGTAGCGGTCGGTGGTCTAATGTAATATATGCAGGAAGGGAAAGTGACGCAGACTGCAACACAATGTGGCCGCTTGAAATCTCGTGAATATGACAATAAAAGTGAGGACAACAGTCCGAACAATGTCAATAGTGTAATGGCGTAGAGAAGTTATGGCGGTGGGTAAGGACTGAAGCCAAGTCAGGACTAACGATATTGTAGATTCTTTGGATTTTATCAAGAACTAGCAGCATGGCCCGGCGTTGCCCGTGCTTGATTCAAAAATCGTACGACTCATACAGCAATCGCTATCACTTGACTTAAAATATTTTTGCCCTTCGTTGCCTTTAAAGGCGTGTCCTTTGCCGTGCTGATGTTTCTACATGCCTTACTTCTTGCCTATCTCACACTGCGAATTTTTTCTAAGCTCTATACTAAACATTAAATCTGTTACGAAAAAAGAACTAAACAAAATGAACACAAAACGATCAGCTTTAAAAAAGGACTCGTAACTGGAAAACCGAATGAAATAAGAATGTTAACAACAAATATTTTTTCACACCCAACCCAGTTCTGAGGAATCAGAATCAACGTTGGGTTTACGCAAACTAATGAGCCAATTGGTGTAAAGTGGCATGCAGATTTAAATATTTCCCACTTGTGACGAATGCAGCTATCGATTTTTTTTGCATGCTAGCATGCTAGTTAACATTCGTGTCAGTCAGCTGTTGGCTCTCACGCTGGCCAATAGAATCTTCCTGACTATTCGTGGCAGCCAGCTATAGGCTCTCACTCTGTCCAGTAGAAAATGGCCGCAAACTACACGAAAACTGCCGTAGAAGCATGAAAAAAATCGATTATTTCCACTATCGATGGGAGTTGGGAAATGCAACTTCGGTCTTGGCCTTTTCACTAACTTGGAGCATGTAAATGTCGGTGCAAATCCGTCGAAAATTGCGGCCGTGCATTCGTTACACACAGGCACACACATCCTGCCTTTTATAGATATAGATGCTCTTCGGGAAAGCTTGTATTCACTTCATTAATCTCGGGACAACTATCAACATTTCATACACTGTTATTGAAAGATATTAATATCCAACCCTTGGCATATAGTGATTTTTACATTTAGTATAGGACAAAGGGTCTTAACCAGGGTGAGAGTGAGAGATTCCAACACTTGGGATTTTATGGTTTTAGTGGGAAGAGGAAATATATTTTAATTTTTTGGTTTAGTATTTACAGTTTATTGAATTCCAATCCCCTGGCATTCTATTGGACATTTTATTTATTGCAGTATGTTTCCATTTATATATTCAATAATTAGTTACAAGTTAAAGCAACATACTGTACATGTATTCAAGTTTAAAAACCTATCAACATTTTTTATTGCTATTAAATTTGTAAAGCTATAAAAGTAATCCATGTATATATATATATACTAATATAGAAAAGAATTAAGATTTTCAATATCTCTGTCACTTCAGAAGATTTTTTAATACAAGTAGCGAGATTGATATTAAGGTATTTTCATGCAGAATATTGTCCTCGTCGTTGTTTTTTTTTATCACAACGTTTCAGCCGATGTGCTCCTCGGCCTTCACTAGGTGTATGTCGATCCGAGTAACCTACAAAGTATTTAGAACTGGACCATTTATTTAATCTACGGGGCAAGGTTGTTCTCATTCCACTGCCCCTATGTATAGAGATATCTCAACTAGATTAGTATCGCTCGGTTATTGCTCACCCCCCCCCCCGTTCCAGGGAGTTCAAATACATCTTAAATGTCCCGGTGTTGGAACCAACGCTTTAAACATCAAGACTATTGTGGATTACGGCCATGCAACGTTGCAACATCTGAGATAAGCAACGTCGAGTCTGGTCATTGCCTAGACAGGTGACTGCTTGGGAATGTCAGGTGCTGTAAGCTTGGATGTGCGGGTGGTGTAATAGATAACGGCTTGGAATTGGGAGTCGGAGAGCGGATTTCCAATTCCAGTCCGGTTCGTTATATTCCCTTACGGGCAAATACTTGCCCACCTCTTCTTCATCAACTTTGGGTAATTAGTAGGACTTGTAACAGTAAATTATTATTTGAAAAATATTCTGACAATCTAATAAAATATTTTCTGGCTTTAAATAACCTGCAAAAGGTTAATAAGCCGTAAAATATCAATCAATCAAAAACCACTAGGCTATTGTCCTGTGAATACTGAACAAGCTCGACGTTGCTTAACTTTCATTATTGGACTGTGTTTTAACCTGATATAACCGTAAGCATCCAAACAGCAGAATTCTAGCTAAAAAAAAAAAAAGAGAGCTGAAATACTAGGGAGAGTCCTGGTGTATTGTGAAGACTTGTAACTTAACCCTCTGTGTAAGCCACCAGTTACTGCTGCTGTCATTTGAGAGTGCTTTATGTAGAAAGTCTACGATTGTAAGTTATAGACTAATTGTTATGCATAATTTGTCTTATTCTCTCATTGGAACCTTTCTTTTCTCTGAAAGCGAGGACTTCCAGAATCGTACTAAAATTTGACTTGACAGACGGGCGTAAGTTTTTTTTGCTATTTTATATTTTCATCAAGCGTCATCGAAGTTTTATTCAAATGCTTTATACTGAGGAAATATTTCATCGCTAATTCATTCACCATTTTCTGTAGCCAATTTTTCCTTTCACTTTTCCTTTTACTGAAGACATCACTAAATATTTTTTTCATTATCAAACCGCCACCCCGAGAAGAATTTGTCTGGCGCCCATTCCTCTGCCTCTTACCAAATTTTCTTACCATCACCCCCCAGACCCATACCACATTTGCCCCATTTATTTCTTTTATCCTAAATTCAACTTTTCCTAGTCTTATCTGATAATTAAACCTTTTTTTTTTTACATCTTCATATACACGTCTCAAACATTTCCGGTAAAATTATTATTCCTTTCATTTTTTTTTAGTTAAATTTGTCCGTTTCTTTGGAAAAGGTTCCGTCTTGAATGTAAGAATTTTCTTATTTGCTTTTTTTTCTCTTATTCTTAATAATGTCCTAAATGCTGAACCCGCTCGTTCAAATTTTTTTCTGTTGTTATTAGATTGGAAATGTAAATAAAGACAATAAATATATATATAGAATTATAAAATGATGATTTTCTTATGTGCTTTTTACATTCACTGCTGCCCTCGACAGTCAGCTTGCAATTTTCCAGCACATTCTTCCCCCTTCGCTACTTTTTATTTCTTTTCCTGTAATTTCTTTCCAACTTCGAGACAAATTTTCTTTTCTAATTTTCCTTCCTTCCTACATTACACCCACTTTTTCTTTACTTTTACTGAGACTTTTTTTAAAGAATTCTTCATATTTACGTCCGAGTTTGAAATTTCTGTCTAATTTTTTTTTTTTCATTTTTATTCCTTCCATACTGAATTGTCTAATCTCATTTTTTGCGATTCTTAAATTCTTCATTTCTTTCCTTGAGTCGTTTAGGTTTCATCTGGATTTCTTTTCTTTTTTTTTTCAATTAAGCTCTTTCATTCTCTCTTTCTTGATATCTTTCTTTTTTTTTCTTTTCTTTTTCTTTCTTTCTTTCTTTGGACTATTTTTTTACTATGAAATTTTTCTTCATGTTGATTATTCATTTATTATTTATCAAAGAATTTCGTTTCCTGTCAATTTCCGTATCTATCTATCTATCTATCTATCTATCTATCTATCTATCTATCTATCTATCTATCTATCTATCTATCTGATTCTATTCATTATCTATCTATCTATCTATCTATCTATCTATCTATCTATCTATCTATCTATCTATCTATCTATCTATCTATCTATCTGTCTCATTCTATTCATTATCTATTGTTGTGTCGGAAACCTACCACCCCTCTTGAAGATGAACTTGTCTGCGTCTGTGAACAAAGACTTTAAATAGTGGCATGTCAGTTGACTTTAGAGAGCGAGGGAGACAGAGAAGTTCTCGGCTGAGCTAGTTATTGACGACTCAGGCGATTTCTGTACCTTTTTACCAACCTATTAAAACCCTTTTTATTGTTACGTGTTATTTGTCGTTTGTCTCTACAAACCCCAAATCAACATCATAACATCTATCTATCTATCTATCTATCTATCTATCTATCTATCTATCTATCTATCTATCTATCTATCCCCGGCTCTGTAGGGATATATATATGCCAACGGGCCTGAAGAGTGAAGGCATTAGTATAATGCGCTGACGAAACTTCGAAGTCGGCATGATTGAAATAACACCAAAATCAGTGAAGTGACAAGTTTCTCCACATTAATTCTGTTAACGTTCTATCCTTTATTTTGATATCGATCACTTTATGACAAGATCCGGTTTTTCCTCCAGTAAACTACGGAAAAATACCAGCAATCTTGGCACCTATAACTCTTACAATTTACTACTACTACGACTACTACTACTGCTACTACTACTACTACTACTACTAATAATAATAATAATAATGATAATATATATATATAGATATATATATATATATAAATATATATCTTCCTCTTTTGGGAAATGTCTTTCTTTCCCGGATTTGATTTGTCACTTCTTATTTGATTATCCATTTTTTCCAGTGCCATTTTCAAATTCAAAGATAATGCGAAGAATCAAACAATCCTTCATCTATATGTCGTGTCCATTCAGGACGTAGGCGATCGCGTCTCTACAAATTTTCCTTGCATTTGCAGCTCTTAATAAATTTTGTCTTTTGTTATTTCTCTAAGACTGGTTTCATTTACGTAAGCTCATTTAGTATGTCATGCCTCGTCCCTTTTGCCTTTAATCTGACCTGTGCGTATCAGATTCTCTCATCCCTCTTTTCTCATTATATGCCTTAGATATTTCAACCGTCTCTTCCTGATGTTAAGTATAAGTTTCCTTCTTTTTTCCATTTTCTCTCGTTTCTCACATATTCGTTTCAGGGTATTCTCAGCATTCTCCTGTAGAACCACATTTCTGCCGCTTCAAGTCTCCTCTTCATCCGTAAGACGATTGTCCAGCATTCATTGCCATAGAGAAGGACTGTTATAACGCAACAGTTCAGTACACATTTCTTTGTTTCTAGCGAATTATTTCTGTTTCTTAATATTTTGAATAGGTTTTGTCATGCATTCTTGGCTATTTTAGTACCTCCTCCGGGTGACAGTGTCGCACATTTTGTCCTTTATTTAAACACTTCACTGATTTTTTTTGCACTTGTTCGATTTTGGTACCTCCGATTTGTAATTTACATGTTGGAATATTCCTTCTGATAAAGACCAACCATTCCGTTTTAATGCAGTTGATGTTTAGTCTTTTATTCTTGGTTTCATTGTCTATTCATATGCAGGAGGTCTTGTAGTTTCCATTCCGTATCTGTTATCAACACTGTCATTAAGATTGTGGCCGCCAAGAATAAATCCTGGTAGGACTTCTCTCAGAATCGCTTCAATGTAAAAGTTGAATAAGTCCGGCGAGAAGACACACCCTTGTCTTATCCTTTCTATTTCCGTGTATCTATTCAACTCATTATCTTTTATATTTCATTTGTATGATATGCTTTTCACTTTCGAAGATAGACGGCTTGGAATCAGATGAAAGCTTTAAATGAATTGCAGCGACGATTGGATGCAGTCCAATAAAGAATCAAAGAATTTACAACCGTTTATCAGGCACAAGAGCCTGGAGTGAGACATGATTTTCTGTTCCGAATACATATAGTTTGGAATCACACTAAAATTTTTAAATGATAACAAAGAGGACTGATTTCAGTTCGACGAAGAATTGAAAACTTGACAACGGTTTAGAGATTACAAACCCTCTGGTGGGAAAAATGTAAATTTTGTGGGATTTTGTTAATCTTTTGTATTTTGGCTGGCATCCCGCTCCCACCCCTACACCGTGGAAACTGTTAGATGTAGACGTCTCTTCTACTCCAATAGCTTCATGTCTCGCACATCTCGCCTATGGAACTCCCTTCCCTATTACTGTTTCCTTGACAAATACAATCTCCAACGGTTTAAGTGTAGCGTCAATCGACATCTCCAGTTGCCTTGATCTATACACTTCCCTTCTCCACATCCTTTTATTTATCATTCCTATCTGCTCTCGCTCCGGATCTTTTGTTGCCCCCTTGCCTTGATCGACCCACTGTCTTTCTCTTTCTCCACATCCCCTCCCTTGCCACTCCTATCTGCCCTTCCTCCAACCCTTCTTTAACCCCTTGCGTGATAGTGGCCTCCGGCCTTGCTTGGGGTGATATGATTAAAAACAAAATTTAAAAAATTCATTTGTATGATAGAATGTTCAGTTTGGAATCAGAGTAAAGCTTTAAAACGTATCGAAGGGAGGAATGAATGCAGTTCGATGATGAATCGAACGCTTGACAGTTGCTTACCATCAGATCATGGTGTGGGATTTTGTTTATTTTTTGCATACCATTTTTATGATATAATTTTAATAGAGTTTGGTTAATCCTCAAAATACCATTTTTTGCGGGCATAAGAACATCGAGTGAGAAAACTTGAATTTTGTGCGACTTTCTTTAGCTTTTGTATTTCATTTTTGTATCAGATGGTTTTCAATTTCGAAGATAAAAAGGTTTGGAATCAGAGTAAAGCTGAAGTAAAATTTTGTGGAATTACCGGCCACAGGAGCCTGGAGTGAGAAATGTTGAATAAACCAATTGAATGAGTATAATATATAATCACAAGTACCTGGATGATAATTACGTTGGTGAAGAATGAATTTAAAGATTACCTAAGACTAATAAGTCATAATTTAAATAACCTCATCTATTATTCTATTAGATCCGCCTTAACCCTAGAACACTAACCATGAATTAATGTTACACCACTACTAACCATGGGTATATCATACTCGATTTTGAAAATATAAAAAAAAATATTAAATATAAACCTTTATTTGAAATATTTTACATGCAGGCACTTCAAACTTTGTACTTTGAGTTGACATTAATAGGAACTGAAAAACATATTTAGGTAAGAAAATCAGGTACTGGAAATTGTAATTAAAAATAGGAAAATTTGCACTGGGTACTATATATCCATGAACACTAACCATGAATTAATGTTACCCCACTACTAACCATGGGTATATCATACCCGTTTTTGAAAATATATAAAAAGAATTAAATATAAATCTTTATTTGAAATATTTTACATACAGGCACTTCAAACTTTGTACTTTGTGTAAACATTAATAGGAACAGAAAAACATATTTAATCAGGTTGTAATTAAAAATAGGAAAATTTGCGCTGGGTACTATACACCTATGGTTAGTCTTCTAGGGTGAAATATGCAACTGTTTTTAAACCTAATTACAATTAACGATAGATAAAGTCGTAATACCACTTTAATTATGATTATCCAATTGTTCGATGACACCTGAGATGTAGTAGTCCATCGCTATTTTAGTCAAATAGTCTAATTCGGTTAATTATCCTTTATTCAAGTCATCCAAAATTAAAATTAAGTCTACTACATTTCAATTATCTATTGATATATTAACTCTTCTATCTTTCTCGAGTCACTTTGTTTCTGTTTATTTAAGAGATTATTTTTAATTTGTGTCCAGACAAAAACAAAGTTTCTGTTCATAAGAACTGTTTTTCATACACATTTACTCTGAGGAAAAAAAAAATTCACTCTTTGTCATGTATATTTTGAGTTTAATTCTTGCATATTTTCCAAGTTATATGAAATGGATAAGATCTAACGGCGTCTGCTACTGTTATATTTATTTTTGGTTAAGTGGTTTGATATACGAGTCATTTTTTTTTCTTTTAACAAAGCGAAAAGAGAAGGAAAGAAAGGATAAAAAACTCCCCCAAAGTAAATGGAAGTGAAAAAGGTTTGGCAAGAAGAAAAAAATCGTTTAGCGCTAAAAGTGGGTGAAGAACAAGAAAAAAAGAAAAAAAGAAAAAAAGAAAAAAGAAAGAAAACAAAACAAACACGTTGAATAAGCAAAGTTTTCGGGACAGTGAAATTAAATAATACTTTGTTAAAGTCGGAACAATCTTGAATAAATATAATTTTTATGACCCACCGGCCAAGCCTTTTTTCTGTCTTCCTAAACTTGCAGAATGTTAAAGAATTCATTAGATTCCAGGTTATTGCTTGGCTACTGCTCTCCAACAGAAAACATCCTTCAAGTGAATTTAGTCTATCTAGAAATGCTTATACTGGTCTCAATCGAAACATATTAATAAACAATGATGCCTTTTCTTGCTTGGGTTTTATTATATTTTTCTATCAGAAAGCAAAATAAAGATGGTTCAAATGTAGTTAGTGTCCTGGTTAAGACGATAAACTACATCCGGCAGCCTCTGATTTTGAGTTTTGAGGAGCGTGGAACCATTTTTTAATTACTGGTGTTCCCAGGTCCACCCTGACCAGGGATAGTAGAACCGTTAGGGTCCCAACTATGGGCAAATAGTCGACAAACTGGGACAAAAACACTATGAAAATAGTTTTTAATACCTGCAATACATTTTTGAAGAAAAAAAATATTAGCAGCAATACATTTTTGGAGAATGAAAAACCTTGTCGGCATTAAATAACCCATTGAGGTTGATATACCGTAAAACAAATCAAACCAAACGAAACTAAATGTAGTTATGTTTTGGAGCTAACATAAATCAATGTTGTGGAGGCCGGAAAGAGCAATCTGAAAGATAAAACCTTGTTGTTATTGTTGTTATCGTTGTGGACGTTAATTTCGTCTCCAACCCCGGTCAAAGGTAAATCCAAGCGTTAAATAAAATAAGATATTGAGTATGCTCTCTCACAGACGTGCCGTTGCCTCGCTCTGTCTTTTTTACAAATACTTTCACGGTAATTGCTCCGATGAGCTGCTTTCGCTGGTTCCCAGGCCTCATGAATTTAAGCGTCCTACGAGGCTGGCATCCCGTTCCCACCCCTTCACTGTTGAAACTGTTAGATCTACTCCAATAGCTTCATGTCTCGCACCTCTCGCCTGTGGAAGTCACTCCCTTATTCCTGCTTCCCTGACAAATATAATCTCCAACTATTTAAGTGTAACGTCAATCGACATCTCCAGTTGCCTTGATCTATCCACTTCCCTTCTCCACATCCTTTCCCCTTTCATTCCTATCTGCTCTCGCTCCAAATCGTCTGTACCCCCTTGCCTTGATCGATCCACTATCTTTCTCCACATCCTTTCCTCTACCACTCCTATCTGCTCTTCATCCAAACCTTCTGTAACCCCTTGCGTGCTAGTGGCTTCCAGCCTTGCTTGGGGTGAAATGCTTAAAAACGCTCCCCCAAAAAACAAACATATATACAAAACTAGTAGCTTCATTCTGTTGCTGTTGCTAAGGCAACAGTAAGAGTGAGTGGTGAAATTAGAAGCGCCATGGACATTGGTGGTGGCTGTCGTCGTCGGTGGCGGTGTTGAGATTGAAACGCTGGTCTGTTTCGGGTCTGTTTGAATTTGAATATATATAGCCATCAATCGCCTCGAAATTAAGTTTTTGTTTTCTTTTTCTGACTGGTCGTAATATATTGTTAATTTTATTTTTGCTAAAGCGGATGTATGCGTGAAACCGATACGCAGTAAACGTATTTAGCTAGTCTGCTTTGGTTTTTCGAGCGGTCAAAGTTCGTGTAGAGAACCGCGGAGAGACGAGTCAAATAAACCAACATTCGGGTTTGCAGTTATCTGTTATAATTTGCTCTTAAATCATAAAATATGTTTTGTCGAGGGGATTACTGACTTCCGGTAGCAGCTTCTTAACTGCACAAAAATGGGAAGATAGGTGAATACCGACGACAGCGTAGTAGTGGCCGCGGGGGTTGGGCAATATTTACGGCACCTCATGTTAAACTGACCTTGTTTCACATCCTACCACCGTAGTGTGGTACATAAATAGTGGATCAATGTATAGTATCTGTCCGCTTCTTTTATGCCGAGTCACTGTTTTTAAGCAGCTCACGGGAAAAATTTTGGGGGGTGGCTTGTCCTAGAGAGAGAGAGAGAGAGAGAGAGAGAGAGAGAGAGAGAGAGAGAGAGACAAAGAGAGAGTATATTGGTGAAGATATTCACTAACCGCCCCACTCGGTCGGATGTGGCACAAGGCCGAGTTTATTGTGGGGTATCCGAGCCCGTAGGCTCAGCCAAAAATTCCTCGTAGACCCCGTAAAAAACGGGGTCGGGTAGCTGTCTACCACCCCAGACGAGACTCTGCCCTTCGGCATAGACTCGTCTGGGTTTATCTCTGCCCGGAGCCAGAGAGTTTGACAAGCGCACCGAAGTAAATTGCACAGAGTATATTGGTGAATAACGATGCTAGGGTGACAGTTGTTCTTATATACGTGTATGTGTAGCCCATTTTGAAACGACCATAGGCAACATTCTACTTCCGTTGTGGGAAAATAAATACGTTCATGGAAGTTTTTCCAGTTTTGACCCATTATTCATTATCTTACCTATAATGATCATTAGAATTATATGCATTTACCGTTCTCTTTAGAAATAAGCGTTTTATTTTTCTTAACCCATTTTAATTTTTTCCATCAAATACTTTAGATTTTTTTATCTTCCTATGTAGAAATCTCATTGATTATTTCACAGATATAGGTTTTATATACAAATATTTATTTTCATTATGACTAACAGTAAAATTTTCAAATAATTCCAAAATAACCACAGCGTTTCTAAGGATCTAAGTTGCCATGATAATGCTTTTTACTTGTTTTGATGATGTTCTTATTGAACGAAATGTCGACAAAAGATGAACAAATTTCAACTTCCAACTGTTTTTATCTTACAAACTTTAGAAATTTAATATGAGTAATTTTCTCTCACACACACACACACAGGCATAGACACATATTCCAAGTTATAAGGGATCCAGTTTATACATTTATATACATAAATGCACGCAAACACACAAATAAACATATACACCTCTATCTATCTTAGTACATTCATATTTAATTCTGTTCATTATCTATCTATCTATCTATCTATCTATCTATCTATCTATCTATCTATCTATCTATCTATCTATCTATCAGTCTGTTCATATCTATCTATCTATCTATCTATCTATCTATCTATCTATCTATCTCGGTCCTTTTTATATCTATCTATCTATCTATCTATCTATCTGGGTCCTGTTTATATCTATCTATCTATCTCAGTCCTTTATATATATATATATATATATATATATATATATATATATATATATATATATATATATATATCAATCCTTTTCATATCTATCTATCTATCTATCTATCTATCTATCTATCTATCTATCTATCTATCTATCTCAGTCCTTTTCATATCTATCTATCTATCTATCTATCTATCTATCTATCTATCTATCTATCTATCTATCTATCTCGGCCCTTTTTATATCTATCTATCCATCCATCTATCTATCTATCTATCTATCTATCTATCTATCTATCTATCTATCTATCTATCTATCTATCTATCTATCTATCTCAGTCCTTTTCATATCTATCTATCTATCTATCTATCTATCTATCTATCTATCTATCTATCTATCTATCTATTTCACTCCTTTTCATATCTATCTATCTATCTCGGTCCTTTTTTCTATCTATCTATCTATCTATCTATCTATCTATCTATCTATCTAGCTAGCTAGCTAGCTAGCTAGCTCAGTCCTTTTTATATCTATCTATCTATCTATCTATCTATCTATCTATCTATCTATCTATCTATCTATCTCAGTCCTTTTCATATCTATCTATCTATCTATCTATCTATCTATCTATCTCACTCCTTTTCATATTTATCTATCTATCTCGGTCCTTTTTTTCTATCTATCTATCTATCTATCTATCTATCTATCTATCTATCTCAGTCCTTTTCATATCTATCTATCTATCTATCTATCTATCTATCTATCTATCTATCTATCTCAGTCCTTTTCATATCTATCTATCTATCTATCTATCTATCTATCTATCTATCTATCTATCTATCTCAGTCCTTTTCATATCTATCTATCTATCTATCTATCTATCTATCTATCTATCTATCTATCTATCTATCTATCTATCTCAGTCCTTTTCATATCTATCTATCTATCTATCTATCTATCTATCTATCTATCTATCTATCTATCTCATCGCCATTTCATATCTATCTATCTATCTATCTATCTATCTATCTATCTATCTATCTATCTATCTATTTCAGTCTGTTCATATCTATCTATCTATCTATCTATCTATTCGAGTTGATGTTGTGGAGTGTTTTCTGCTCTCTCTGCATAGCCGAAACATGGAGCACTTTAATTTGTTTGCTGTTCGCTCGTTTTTTTTTAATCTTTTTTAGTTTGCGATTTTTACTTCTTCTCTAATTCAACGTCATTTGGAAGGTAGTCTCTAGGTCGCACCAACATTTTTGGATTTCTATCGCTCTGTCTGTCTCACACACTATCTCTAAACACACACACACACACACACACACACACACACACACACACACACATACACACACACACACACACACACATATATATATATATATATATAGGTATAGATACTGAAGTCAATATCCATAGGCGACAGTCTGTTTCATGCTAAACGTAATCATCAGGTAAAACATTATGGTAGCCTGTTGTATATTATTCGAACGGTTGTGTTCATTATATAAGCTATTGAGTGGAAATAATTGAGGTTCCGGATGCAGTTTTTGAGCTGTTTATTGTGTTCTTTGTTAACTATTATTATTATTATTATTATTATTATTATTATTATTATTATTATTATTATTTCTCGTGTTTATCTGTGCGTACGTGGTTTGTTAATTTGTTTATTATTCATTTAGGTTATTTACTTATTTATTTTTTGTATTATTTTATTTCACTTATTTTATTTTATTTATTATTTTTCTTTATTCTTGTTTGTTTTCAGTTTTCGATTTTTAAGCAACGTAGTCAAAATTTGTTTTTGTGTCTGTATTTGGAGATAAGTTCTGATCATGTATTTAGCATCTTGAGTTGGTCTGCGAAGATAATGTGAGCTCTTTTTTCCTCCAGGCTGACTTTACAGTTTTGGGAGTGATTATTGTAAACTGATTTTGTTTTTCTTCTTTTCCATTATATTTTTGGCGTGATTTGTTTTTTTGTTTTTAATATCACAGATATGTTTAGAAAGTGTGGTGCTATCCACGTATTTATTATGACTGAGGGTTAACTTCAATGTCTACTTTTATATTTAAACTATATTTTATCATATATATATGTATATATATATATATATATATATATATATATATATATATATATATATATATGTATGTATATATATATATATATATATATATATATATATATATATATATAAGTAAAGCTAAAGAGCCAGACAAACCTACCTAGGTTTCACCTACGCTGATCGTCAGGGTTGGTTTGTCTGGCTCTTTACATTTACTCAGTTTGCTCTACTTAGTGTATTTTGCACTTTGCTTAGTTATTTTTACTTTACTCGTGTCGGAGTTTTTTTTTCTTTGTACTCTGAACTTAGATTCTAGACGATTATTTTCGCCGGAAGTACATGTTCTTAGTTCTTTCTTTTTTATCGTTTTTTTTTCCCTTGGGAATTGGTTTGTTCATTTACAAGCCAAGGCACATAAGGTTTTGCTGGGCGAGTATCGCTGCTTATATTTATAAGATTATTATATATATATATATATATATATATATGCAGCAATCCTTCAATCCTTCTTGTGGCGTTGGGATAGATTTTGAGTTTGAAATGAATGTGGTTTGACATAATATGGCGATGGGATATATATATATATATATATATATATATATATATATATATATATATATATAAATATATATATATATATATATATATATATATATAAATATAAAAGTGAACATAGAATTCAACACTTAGAGGCGTAGTAAAAAACACCTTTAACAACTTTAATTTATAAACAGGGATCACAACATTCATCAACGGGTACGAGGTCAATGTATTTTATTAAAAATTGTTTGCGAGAGTGATTCTTGCCATTTATATCATTAACTTCACTATCTGCTTTTTGTATGAATGATTCATGTAATATATATGTCTGAAGTTGCCTGACGATTGCACTAGCATGAAACAGACTGTCGCCTCTAAGTGTTGACTTCTATGTTTACTTTTATATTTACACACGCTCTATCTCTGATATTGAGCACTTTATCCCATACATATAGCACACTTTAAGACTATATTTCTTCATATATATATATATATATATATATATATATATATATATATATATATATATATGCATATGTGTATTTATGTATCTGTATGTATTTATATATTTATATACATATATGTATATATATATGTATATTAACCACTAATATTATCTATCTATCTATCTATCTATCTATCTATCTATCTATATATATATATATATGTGTGTGTGCATATGTGTATGCATGTATATGTATGTATTTGTATATTTTAGATACATATACGTATATATATATATGTGTGTATATTAACCACTAATATAATCTATCTATCTATCTATCTATCTATCTATCTATCTATATATATATATATATATATATATATATATATATATATATTTCAGTGCCGCTTATGTAACATGATGGCAAAAAACATTTTAAGACGTGCGCGATGATTTTAAAACAAATTGTGTTGATGATGGGTTGATGAGCCTCTAGGAGTTTTATTGTTTTTCGAGTTGCATTAGCAGAGTTATATTATATTGTCGGCCATAATGGAACGATAATATCAAGGGGCGCCATGGATTTGCCTTATATTTTTATGTAGTCACAACCACACCGAGGTGACAGATTAAACCACTTGAGAGAAATATTCTTATCTGACCAATAGGTTTCTGATTTTGTTTTGTTGTTATCGACAGAGAGATGGGTTAAAAGAGGTCCAGTATATATTTTCTTTATTTTCAACTTATATATATATATAGTAGAATTTCCCAGAATAATTCTGTGGATAAGACAAATTGGTCTAAGAATGACGAGTGGAAAAAATCTTTGTTCTTGCCGACGTATTTTGTCTTCTGACTTTATTTTATCCAAATTTAAAAAAAAAACAGATATACACTCCGGTGTAAGTGTATTTATGCCTAATGTTAACTTCCTTTATACTAAGAGTTTTTCTTTTCTTTTCCATTTCGACAATATAGTAAAATTTCCAGAACATTATCCATAGAATTGTTCTGTGAATTTTACTATATTGTCGACATGGGGGAAAAAAAGCCTCTTAGTATAAAGGAAGTTAACATTAACCAGAAAAAGGTTTACACAGGAGCGTCTCGCTTTTTTAAAATTTTGGGTTTAATGTAACTATGACAACAAAAACATTTCGCTTTCATTGTTTGACTTGATAAAGTCGGAAGACGAAACACGACGACAAGAACTGAGATTTTTTACAATTGTCATTCTTATACTTTATACATGCATGTATATATATATATAATATATATATATATATATATATATATATATATATATATATATTCTTATACCTTATATATGTATGTATCAATATACATTCTATATATATATATTTATACATACATATATAAGGTATAAGAATATATATATATATATATATATATATATATATATATATATATATATATATATATGTATAAAAGTGAACATTGAAGTCAAAACTTAGAGGCGACAGGCTGTTTCATGCTAGACGCAATCATCAGGCTTGACGATTGCGTCTAGCATGAAACAATGTTCACTTTTATGTTTACACACGCTCTTTCTCTGTTATTGAGCACTTTATCCCATAAATATAGCACATCTTAAGCGTATATTTCTTCATATATATATATATATATATATATATATATATATATATATCAAGTATGTGATGCGGTTTCAATTTATATTACGCAAATCATTCATAGGAAAAGCACATAATGAAGTTAATTATATAGCAAGAATCACGCTCGCAAACAATATTTAATCATAAAATACAATTAACCTCGAATCCGTTAATGAATGGTATGATCCTTGTTTACAAATTCCGGTTTTATCAGGTCTTTTTTTTACAACTAGCTTAGCTTTCAATCATTTCATACGATCATCCTCAGGTAGGGAAATAGGTAAGTTTTTTTACATCCATGTAATAATAGGACATCGAAAGATAAAGTGTAATCCGAAAGAAGTGTTTTTAGAAATGTGATATTGTTAACTGTAAGAATACTTTTGGAGCGTGCAGTCACGACGCTGAGGTTGAATTTTTTAAATTTTAAAATTGTGCGTTCTTGTACTTATATAGTAATATGAGAATTCTTTTGTAGAAGTAGTTTTTTTTAGTAAAGGTGGCATGAACTAAATTGTTCAATAAATAGAGTAATGTCACAGTTATTATCAGGAATTCGCACGTCGGATCGGTTATTTTAATATCAAGTATGTGGTGCGGGTTCAATTTATATTACGCAAATCATTCATACGAAAAGCAGATAATGAAGTTAATGATATGGCAAGAATCACTCTCGCAAACAATTTTTAATAATAAAATACATTAACCTCGAATCCGTTAATGAATCGTATGATCCTTGTTTATAAATTCTGGTTTTATCAGGTCTTTTCGTATGAATGATTTGCGTAATATATATATATATATATATATATATATATATATATATATATATATATATATATATATATATATATATATATATATGTGTACATATATATATATATATATATATATATATATTCTTATACGTGATATATGTATGAATGTATATTATGCTCACCTAGTTTTGCTTTTGCCTTTCTTTACATTCTTCCTTCAGACGCATTCTTTCTTCGTTTTCCCAACCCCCTCATATCTTAATATGTTTATACTTCACACTCTGATTGTAGACAAACAAGCAGAAGAAGTCTCTTACGAAAAGCTCTACTCGTTTTTAGTATAACTAATAATAAATGATGTTTATTTATTATTATTTTTGTTGTCGTTGTTGTTATTCTGTTCATTATGTTATCAGACAAGTCAAAACAAGCATTTCAGATAGAACATCTCTTTCCTCAAAATAAGCCCAAGAAACCCATTTTTTTAAAATGATTCCAAGTTGATATTCTCACACAGTTTTAATGGGGGTTGATCCCAGTGCGTCAATCAACACTAAAATAACACTGAAATCAATTCCTGCATCCAAAACAACTTTCAAATCAGCGTAGATTGTAAATTTTGAAATCCCCTTGTTTTCTATATTTGTGCCATTTGGTAAGGTAACGTCAATAATATGACAGTTTTTGGCACCTTTATCTAGCACAATAATATACGGACAGCGATTGTGTCAGTCTGAAAATCAGAGTCCCAGAATATATTGAGGGCTTTCTTCAGTTGCTATTCAAGGCACCTGTTCCTACCAATTATTATTATTATTATTATTATTATTGTTTTTATTTACTTTGATATCTGCCGTTTACACATTTCTTTCCGGGTTCCGACCAGGGACCTAAGGTTAGAAATTATTATTATTATTATTATTATTATTATTATTATTATTATTATTATTATTATTTCCTTGGATTTCTGATGTATACACATTTCCTTCCGGGTCCCAACCAGAGACCTCAGGTCAGAAATGACTTCATAACATTTTTCGCTGATCATTTTTTACATATATAAAACTCTTCGAAATGTGTGAGCTGTACTTGTGAGTACAACCGTTGGTACTTCTTTAAGGCATGGGCTACCAGGAATCCCTTCAGTGAATGTATCTCGCCCTTTTCCAGTTAATCCGTGTGATCCAAATATAAATTGAATTATTGATGCCTTCATATGCCATATTTTTGATATTTCCATTTTAAGATCATTGTATTTTGATAGTTTTTTTTTAAAGATCTTCAAAAATAAATTACAATCTGCAGGGACTGCGATGTCAATAAGAAAGTGCATTTTGTTTTGATGGTCATTGATCACGATGTCTGGGCGATGAGTTTTGATTGTTCCCTATGTGTGCATATTGTAAAGTCGCTTAAAATTGTTACAGGTTCGATTTGTGTAACCGGATGTGGCTAATGTTCATATCAGTTTTTTGCAGTTTTCTTCCCGTAAAAGTTACCTATTTTCGAGTGTAGGTATGCCCCACTCTATCATTCCGAGTTTTATATTCAATGGATGCTAACACTGTGCAACCTGATTGAAGATGGTTTATTTGTTTCTGGATATTTATCATGGAATCTACATTTCAGGCCAACAGAATATTTCTGTGTGTGTGCTTGGTAATTCCTAGTTAGCAAGCATTGTCCATGTGCAGCAAGAATAAAACCTTCGGTTTCAGATTTTAATCCTGCACTACGTAACCCCCGATGAGTACAGGGTTTGTCTACATCAGCTTCTTTGGTACGGCAAGAGTATTGACTGTGAAGAGGTTTATCTTGCCATCGTTTCTGCATTTGGTACATTGCCTTTGCTTTCCTTTTTAGGCTCCTTGCTGCTGCAGACTGTGCATTATGGTTTATTTGCACTCCTTCACCCATTTGAAATTGCTTTTTGAATTTGTTGACTTCTTTTATTATTGAATAAAGTTTTGTTAATTCTTTCACGTTCCTTAACACAGATCAGTATCCAGTCTTCTGTAGTTTCTTGATATCTTTGAAAACCAGTTGTTGAAGTTTTGTAAGGCAGTTCTAGTTGAACTAATCCTCTGCCTTGATCTAATCATCTGGGCACATAGAGACGATCAACATTAGCTTTTAGCATGTGTCATGCGGTGGCTAGTGTGAAGCTTTCTCGTTTTGACACCCATTCGCTTAATATCAGGCTACGGTCCAATTAAGGATCTTGAAAATGTATTGCACCACAGGAAAATCAAGTGTTTTATGGCTGATATTCGGTCTTGTGAATTCAGCTCTGTATTTCACACCAGACGCGCGCGTCTGTAATATTCTTTTCTTATCCTACCTTTTGAATTTGTTGGCTTTCTTAATTACTGAAGAAAGTTTTGATAAACTCCTCGCCCATAACTACCTTAAGAAATTGCTCCGATGAGCTGCTCTCGCTGGTTCACAGGATCCATGAATTAAAGCGTCTTACGAGGCTGGCATCCCGTTCCCACCCTTTCACTGTTGAAACTCTTAAATGTAGCCGTCTCTTCTACTCCAATAGCTTCATATCTCGCACCTCTCGCCTGTGGAACTCCCTATCTTATTCCTGTTTCCATGACGATTATAATCTCCAACTATTGAAATGTAACGTCAATCGACATCTTGCCTTGATCTATCCACTATCCTTCTCCACTTCCTTTCCTCTATCACTCCTATCTGCTCTCGCTCCAAATCTTCTGTAACCCCTTGCCTTGATCTATCCACTATCCTTCTCCACATCCTTTCCTCTTTCACTCCTATCTGCTCTCGCTCAAAATCTTCTGTAACCCCTTGCCTTGATCTATCCACTATCCTTCTACACATCCTTTCCTCTTTTTCACTCCTATCTGCTCTCGCTCCAAATCATCTGTAACCCCTTGCGTGCTAGTAGCTTCCAGCCTTGCTTGCGGTGAAAAGCTTTAAAAAAAAAAGAAATAAAAAAGGTATGTAGACAAATGTTCAGATGAGGATCCTTTCTTTAGTTCAACCAGTTTAGGCCTTTTTATAGTTTGGACATGAAATGCTAATTTCTGGGAGAGTTTCCTTCGTGAATGTTTCCTTGAAAACCGCTATCTTAACCATTTCAAGTCTAAGGTCAGTTGTTATCCATCCCTCTTATCTCCGTAAGCTTCACTTCCTACTATGGCTTCTTTCATTCATATAACACATCTCATTCATAAAAAAATTAACATTTACTATCTTGCTTAAGTGACTCTCGAGGCTTGTATTGAGTGAACTTTAGTATAAAGATTCGGTAGCAAGAAGTACCTGTTACGCCTATAGTTAACCTTGAAAAAGATCAATAACAGTTAGTCATTAACATCGTTATTACGAACATTCTTATTAGTGTGATTGGTCTTTGAAAACACCACCGTGTATCTATGCGTGTTTGGTGTATGCAACAATTGTCTAGAATCAGGTGAGAAAATTGAAGGAAGATAGCTAGCCATAGTACTTTTGAGCCGAACTGGTAAACAAGGCTTAGCATCTTCCGACGAAATACAATTGTTTCAAACAGAAACAAATTCAATCGTAAATATTCAATGAGGTGATAGTAACGTGTAGAGAGAGAAATAAATTATTCGAATCACGTAATAAGTATTGAATGAAATATGAAATTACATATGAAACTGTGGATGTCTGCCTTTCGTACTTTATATAAGAAACTTCAGCCGAATGAACATGACAAGAAAACTTTCTAGTTGGTAGCATTTCATAAATTTACGACACAGAATAAAGGTCAACGAACACAGCTTATTTTCATGTTTTTTTTTTTTTACACCTGCTCTCTTGGGAGGATTATTTATTTTTCCTTTCTTTGTCACGAGAACGTTCTTGAATTTGGCAGCAGATCCTAAAGAAGATTTATGTTGACTTATTTTATATTTTTAATGTTCTTGTAAAATCGATTATCCTCACGGATGAAGAAAAGTCTAGGGTGGGGTGAACAGAAATGACATTCTACAGAAGGGTGCTGAGAAAATGGAGCCTCTAGAACTGGCGACCTCATCTGTATAAAAATCTTTGCTGTATTCAGTACTGATTGATGGATTTGTATATTTAACGCCATATAAACACCTTCATGGGTCATTTACTGCCGAAATTTAAGTTTATTGGCAGTGTAAAAGTAATGTCAGTTATGTACCATGCGTGATACAAGCTTAGGCGATCATGTATATTTCGATACATGACTCACGAGGTTTATTTTTCCCGCAGTAGGTTGCCACTTCTTTCTGTGGTAGACAAGTTGCCATTCAAGGCCTAGTCTGCTATTTACCGATAGCTGGGGGGATACTTTGGGGGAAACAGAAATGACGTTCTACAGAAGGGGGCTGAGAAAATAGAGCCTCTAGAACTGGCGACCTCATCTGTATCAGAGGAAACAGAGTAGTACAATTTTTACTGTATTCCGAACTGATTGATGAATTTGTATATTTAACGCCATATCAACACCTTCATGGGTCATTTAATGCCGAAATTTAATTTTATCGGGAGTATAAAAGTAATGCAAATATGATATATGTTATTCTGCTTTCACAATTGAATACATGGTAGATGATACGCCGCTTTATGTGGTCTTGATTACTACAGGCGGTGATATATGTTATTTTTGTTGTAGATTTGTTTAATACAGTTTGATTTCTTTAAGAATTTGTAGCATATTATATGGATTAATGCCATGAAAGAGTTCTTTCATGTTGGTCGTTTAGTTGATTTTGTTTAGCGGCATATCAGCCTCAATACCGAAATGTAAATAATTTGAACAATTTCAAGGCCTCTGCTAAATATATTTTAAACTCAATTCTATCCCTACAACTACAGATAAAATGCATTACTGGTTATGTTGCTTTAAAAATGTATTGTTGCTAATTTTACTAGAAATATTTATTGTTGCAAATTGTTTTGTTTTAAATAAAAATCTATTGCTAGCATTGGGTTGGTGCATAATTATCAGGCGTTTTCTAAACAATATTTATTATGGAAAAAGAAACATAAAAATTCAATAATAACATTTTTAAATGATTATTCCAGAGCGTATGATTATCGACACGCATTTTTATAACCTGAAAATAATATTTTTATGAAAAAAATTAAACAATACAGCAATTTTTGTTAACAAATAACTTGTCTACAAAAACGACTGATAATTATGCACCAGCCCAATAAATTTTTTTTGTATTTATATCTATCTATATCGATATCTATCTATCTATCTATCTATCTTTCTATCTCTCTCTCTCTCTCTCTCTCTCTCTCTCTCTCTATATATATATATATATATATATATATATATATATTTAAAAGAGAGAAAAAGCCGCAATGTTTTTTATTATAATGTGTGTGTATGTTTTTTGTATGTATTTATTCTATATATTTTGCTACTCGTGTTTCGGTTCTTGTGACCTTCATCTGACGAATGTTTATTTCCACATATTATTAAAAGAAATATTTTTCTAGTAGTAGTCATCAGTAGATGGCTACTACTACAAACAAAAGACAATGGTTAAAAAATTTAACATGGGGTTCAAAAAATTCATTCCATTAAATAATAAGTAGAAATAACCATTCTACGCCTGATGAAGGTCACAAGAACCGAACCCGTGTAGCAAAATATATGGGATAAATTATATAAAAAAAACAATTTATAATGAAAACCGGCTCTTTCTCTCTTTAAAATATACATTTTTCTCTCGTTGGAACAATACCAATCTCTCAGTTATATATATATATATATATATATATATATGCCTGACGATTGCACTAGCATGAAACAGACTGTCGCCTCTAAGTGCTGACTTCCATGTCCACTTTTATATTTACACACGCTCTATCTCTGATATTGAGCACTTTATCCCATAAATATAGCACACTTTAAGACTATATTTCTTCATATATATATATATATATATATATATATATATATATATATATATATATATATATATATATATATATATATATATATATATATGTGTGTAATTTTCGTTAAACACAGCTGACAAGTATAATTTAAAATATATACATTGGGTTGGTGCATAATTATCAGGCGTTTTTAAACTATTTATTATAGAAAAAGAAATATAAATTCAAGTATAACATTTCCCAAAGTAAGCAAAACAGCAATTTTTCTTAACAAATAACTCGCCTACAAAAACGCCTGATAATTATGCACCAACCCAATATTTTTACTATAAAAATGTACTTTTATACATTTGTAGTGTTTTGTTCTTGTTTTGCGTTCACTATTTTCTCATAGCTGGGAACCTAAAAGGTGCTACCACCTCGGGTCAGGATGGCGGTGAAAATCACAGGAGTTAAGAGGTGGTTTTACGCTCCTCAAAAACTCCAGTCTCCTGATCAGACGCCTTGCTACCGGATGTAGTTTATCGTCATACCCAGGGACCCGTATTCAGAACTAACCGCATTCATTACAAGAGAGTTTTAGAAAATGCAAAGTGAAGGTCGGCAAAATCAGTACAAGCAAAAATTGAAAACAAATGACTTGATTTCCGTGAGGTCTGTAAAATCCCAAACAAAATCCTGTCCTGGGTAAGACGATAAACTACGTCCAACAGCAAGGCCTCTGATCAGGAGGTTTTGAGGAGCGTGGAACCACCTCTTAATTGCTGGTGTTGTCAGGTCCACCCTGACCCTGGGTGGTAGTATCTGTTAGGGTCCCAGCTATGGGCAATAGTTAACCCCGAAACTGAGGTAAAAATCATTATAAAAGTGTAAAAATAGGTTTTAATACCAGAAATACTTTGTAAAAAATTATTACCAGAAATAAATTTTTGAAGAAAAAAATCTATTACTAGCAATATATTTTTGAAAAAAAATATTACCAGCAATACATGTTTTAAAATAATATTACCCGCTACACATTTTTTAGGAAAAAAAATATTACCAGAAATAGATTTTTGACAAAACAAAATATTACCAGGAAAAAAGTTGTCGGCATTAAATGACCCATTGAGGTTGATATGCCGTAAAACACAACAAACCAAACCAAACCAAATCAAACTCTAAATGGAAACAAAACAAAAATAACCCTGGGGTTATCTCATCCTTTCCAGATAAAGCCAAGATCTTTGCAATGAATTTTAACTCGACGTTAGGCAACAAGGACCATCCCCTACCCGACTTCCTTTTCTTTTACGGAAAACACATTTTAATGCCTCTATCGTGGAATCAATAGCCCCCGACTGTCCGGATAAAACCCCAGTGGTCGTTCTAAATTACCTTACCTCAGAGCTATCACTAATTCTGGCTAAATTGTTTCAATGCTGCCTGGAGAAAATACTTCCCAAACCCTTGTAAGGTACCAGTTCTATGCCCTCTATTCAAGAATCTGGGTAGGTGCTCATCCTCGTCGTAATATCGACTCATCACTTCTTTAGTACCATCAGTAAAAACTCTGAGTCTCTGATCAACAAGAATAATATCCTGAGTATAAAATCAGGTGCTAGACTATAAATTCATCCTGAGGGCGATTGCCTTAGATATATATCAAACTCCTTTGTCTAAGGCTCGAGGCATAGACGATCGCTACACAAGTTCTCCAATTATCTCTGGCAGAGGTTTTCTCTGCCCTCAAGTCATTCATAACAAGTAGGTCCTTAAAAGTCCGTCCTAATTGTCAGTTTTCTGAAACTTATGTGATCGATTCAGGCGTTTCCCAACGCTTCCTTCTCAATTCTATCAACTTTCTGCTTTATATTAACGATCACCTATCAAATCTTCTCAAGTCCGTAGTAGTTGGTTGGTTGATTTTGTTTAGCGTCATATCAACCTCGATGGGTTATTTAATGCCGAAATCTATATATTTTGATTGGTTTAGATTAGTTGATTTTGTTTAGCGGCATATCAACCTCTATGGGTTATTTAATGCCGAAATCTAAATATTTTGAATAAAAGTTTACGTCTACAACTATATATATTTCGAATGCAATTGTATGCCTTAAAAAATAAAATGTATTGGTCATTTTGTTATAAAATTTATCGTTGATGATTCTATTATAAAATGAAATGTTGTTCAGATTGCTTTAAATATGTATTGTTGGTAATTTTACTATAAAAATGTTTTTTATACTTTCATAGTTTTTTTTGTTTTTGTTTTGTGCTTCACTGCTTGCTCATAGATAATTCGAGGGGGGTTAACTAGTTACCCATAGCTGGGACCCTAACAGTTGCTGCAACCCTTTCAAAGTGGACCTGGGAACAACAGCAATTAAGAGATTGTTCCATGCTCGTCAAAACACACCTATCTATCGATTTGAGGCCTTGCTCCTAGATGCCATTTATCGTCATGTCCAGGCAAATCTCGAGTAAATATCTATGCAGCTGATACAACAGCGTATGGGTGCAGCTACAAAAATTTACAAGTCTATTCTCGTTCTTACACTTGCAAAACCAGATGCAAATATAAGGTCACGTACTTTTGACTTCGGTGGTCTGGATAAAAACCAAGTCACCCAAGAACCTGGCTCTTCCTTGACAGCCTCGTGTGATATTTGAGTGCATTGTCTTTTCCGACATAATACCAAATCTATTTTTTTGCACCCTTTCGGCTTTAATCATTATTCATTTTCAGCACACCACTTTTTACGAGTTTAGTCTAATTCTTGGAAACCCGCCTCCCGTAAAGGATCTCTCTACAACATTAAAAGACTGGATTCCGGCTCTTCGAGTCGTTATGCAATATACCACATACACAGCCACACTTAAAGCATCTGGTATCGCCAAGTGGTCACCCATCTAGGTACTAATGGGGCTCGACGTTGCTTAACTTCGCTGACCGTACGAAAACCGGTGTTTCAAGGTGGTATGACCATACGACATACAACCTGAACATCCATGCTTACAGCACCTGGTATTCCCATGCGGTCACCCATGAAAATACTAACCAGGATCAACGATGCTTAACTTCGCTGACCGTACGAGAACCGACGTTTCAACGTGGTATGGCCGTAAGACATACAACCTGTACATCCAGGCTTACCTCACCTGGTATTTCCAAGCGGTCACCCATCTAGATACTAACCAGGGTCAACGATACTTAACTTCGCTGACCGTACGAGAAACGATGTTTCAACGTGGTATGGCCGTATGACATACAATCCGCACATCCATGCTTATAGCACCTGGTATTCCCAAGCAGTCACCCATCTAGATACTAACCAGGATCAACGTTGCTTAACTTCGGTATTCCCAAGCGGTCACCCATACAGACTCGGATCCATACAAGGTAAAGTGTTAATGTATAGTATTGTATGGACAAAAGAGAAAGCAATAAGTTCGGTTTATTTAGATGGAATTACTGGTTAACTGACTTGGAGGGATTAAGATTGTAGAGATGAAGAAAATGTCTTGCCGGGATTTTCTTTCACAAAGCATCACTTTTGGGCAAGAAAGCTGTCCGTGTAGAACTTGCTTATTACTAATGGAATACGAACGGAAGTAGAGTCATCTTTGTGAATGTTTCATGGCGAGCCCCAGTTGCAAATGTCAGTACTGGAGGCTTAGATGTAAAGGTCTGAACTTGTGGAACTAAGGACTGTAGCTCGTCAGAACACTTGCCATGGAAATAGCGACAGAATTGCGAGTGGCTTGCGAATTTTCGTCTCTGGGAAAGTGATTGCAGGGTCGGAAATAAATCATTTTCCCGCTATCCTCTATATGAGTTCAGTGATGAGCTCATGTTCCTATAGGCGCGTTTAGTCTCAAGTAAAGTCAAGTGAAACCTTTGTATATTGTTTTGATTGCATTAAATTCCTTGTGTCGACCTGATGCTGTTCGGGAAGATGCTGTTCAGCACGTGGAAGAAGAAATACTAAAAGAACAGAAGTCGCTGTCCTTCCCTGACATTCTCCTGGAAGATCTTCCAAAAGACGTGAAAACATCGTCTTAAATGTTCCCCTGCGAAGGGAAAACGATTATAATACAAGCATATTGTCTAACCAGAATGTTTTCCCTTATGGAAACAGGTTTAGCGATACACCTACGCATAAGTAGTTATTTTCGAAATGGAAACGAAGGTTAAAAAAAAAAATAGATGAATCGAGAAAGAAAAGCCGAAGTGGCGAATGAATTAAAGATTTTTTTTTAAAATTTGTATTAAGCAAAATGTTACCTTTTTTCTCGAAGTAAAGCACAAACTGACTAAATGTTCCAGAAGATGGCGGCAGATTATTCAATGGGGATTTTAACAGAACAAATTTTCCTTTGGAGAAACATGACCCTTTTTTTTCAATTTTGATTTTATTCTATCGTTTCTGGCTGCGTTTAAACTTTTTTGAATACATTCTCCTTTTTCTACTCCATTCTTTATTATGCTTATCACTTGTTTTTCTTTTCTTTTCTCCTTTCCACATTACATCTTCCATAAATTAATTTTTCTTTTTCTTCGCAACTCACTAATGCGTCTTATTCGTCTCATTAAATCTTTTCTTTCTTTTTTCTTCTACATTTTTTCTTTTATTTCAATCTTGAATGTTTATCAACCTTCACTTCTTCTGTTTTTGTTGTTTTTCTTACCTTGTTCTTTTTTTTATAATTCATATTTCTTTTTCAATTTATTCCAATTCAGTCTCTTCTCCTTTTTTCTTTTCTCTTCTCATTTTGATATCTTTTGCCTACTTTATTAAATTTTCGTTTACATTTTTTTAAGCCGAGTAAGGAAGATTTTGGTTTTGTTCGCCAACATATATATATATATATATATATATATATATATATACACATACATACATATATATATATATATATATATATATATGTGTGTGTGTGCGTGTGTGTGCGTGTGCGCGTTGTTCTTCATTTTAAATTTACCTTCCAATTAGTTTTTATTTCTTTATTTTAGTTTTAGTCTTTTTGTTTTAGAAACATTGACTGTACGAATTGCGCATTCCCAGTCCGCTTACTCGTCCCACCGTTTATTTCATGTGGAAATTGGAGGAAGTTGAGCATTGAATTAAAAAAATAAGTAAATGAAAAAGCAAATATGGAGATTGTCACGGGTCGGGGTGGGGTGGTAGAAAGATTAAGTAAAAGAGACTAAAAAAAAAGAGTGGATAAAAAAAAAAGAAAAATAAACAGAAAAAGAAGCTAAAATTGAAACAAGGAGAAAAACTTGATGATGAAGTCAGAACGAAAAACAAAAAACGAAGAGATTAAATAATGAAAAATACCAAAGACAGAAGAAGTGGAGCGCTGTAAACATTCGAGATAGAAATGAATGAAGAATTAAAAAAGAAAAAAAACGAAGAAGAAAGGAAGCGGGGATTTCGTGACGGTAAACCGCGTGAAAAATGATAGCATATCGACGAGTTCAAATAGTGTAATGCCTAGTGTAATACTTTCACATTACTGCCCTCAGGAAAGGCATGGATTCATTACTTCTTTAAGGCATCGACGGAGCGACCTGTCTTGGTTGGCATCCAGTTGAGGAGAAGGACTACACCATTAACTTTCCACAAAAGATACAGTACTCCGCACATTAAGAAGAAAAACGAATATATGTAGATCCATGATCGCCTATGTCCAACATCTAAATAAATGACGAAATCATATCCTGGCGTGTAAATAAAGATAAAATATCATGGCATTTAAATAAATGATCAAATATCATGGCATCTAAATAAATGATGAAATATCATGGCATCAAAATAAATGATCAAATATCCTGGCATCTAAATAAATAATCAAATGTCATGGCATCTAAATAAATGATGAAATATCATGGCGTCAAAATAAATGATCAAATATCATGGGATCTAAATAAATAATCAAATGTCATGGCATCAAAATAAATGATCAAATATTATGTCATTTAAATAAATGATAAAATATCCTGGCATCAAAATAAATGATCAAATATCATGCCATCTAAATAAATGATCAAATGTCCTGGCATCTAAATAAATAATCAAATGTCATGGCATCTAAATAAATAATCAAATTTTATGGGATCAAATTAAATGATCAAATATCCTGGCATCTAAATAAATGATCAAATGTCGTGGCATCTAAATAAATGATAAAATATCATGGCATCAAAATAAATTATCAAATATCATGGAATTTAAATAAATGATCAAATATCATGGCATCTAAATAAATGATCAAATATCCTGGCATGTAAATAAATGATCAAATGTCGTGGCATCTAAATAAATGATCAAATGTCATGGCATCAAAATAAATGATCAAATATCATGGCATTTAAATAAATGATCAAATATCCTGTCATCTAAATAAATGATCAAATATCCTGGCATGTAAATAAATCATCAAATATCGTTGCATCTAAATAAATGATGAAATATCATGGCATCTAAATAAATGATCAAATATCCTGGCATGTAAATAAATGATCAAATGTCGTGGCATCTAAATAAATGATCAAATATCATGGCATTTAAATAAATGATCAAATATCCTGTCATCTAAATAAATGATCAAATATCCTGGCATGTAAATAAATCATCAAATATCGTTGCATCTAAATAAATGATGAAATATCATGGCATCTAAATAAATGAAGAAAGAATAAAAAATTATCAACACACGATATAAGCAATAGAAATAATAAAGTACATGAAGAACAGGCATGAAATTAAAAACAGAAGAAAATAAATGTCAACGTAGAAGAAGGAGAGAAAGAAGGAAAGAAAAAGAAAGAAAGAAATCATCATCATCATCATCATCATCATCAACCGATGATCGGGTGTGTTCGTTGGATTGTTGTGAAGCTGAGCCCCTGACCAGCCCCTTCCTTATGTCTTGGCGGTGTTCAAATATCTGAGGTTCTTGGAATGATCTTGGATTCCACTCAGCATAACGGTTCGGAGAGAGAAATCGGAGAGCCGAGTTCGAATTCCACTCGAATCGATTACATTCACTTACGTACTCATACCCTTAGGAAAGGTATGAATCCTCTTCTTCTCACCCTCCAGCTATGGATAAATAGCAGGAGAGATCGGGTTCTATAGCCTTGGCTGGCAACTGGTCTACCTCAGAAAGAAATGGCAACCTACTACGGGAAAACAACCTGCCTCGTCAGTCATGTATCGAAAGATACATGATCGCCTAAACGTGTATCACGCATGGCATAAAACTGACTGACGTTGTCAGCCAGGTTTTCATCTGTCTGTCAGATATTATTTAGCATAATGTGGTGCCTCTTGTAGGATAGCAGCGGAAAGATCTGACGACAATGTCCATACCATTTCAACTAATTCTTTCGGGAAGTGTGGTTATGTAGAGTCTTCCAATCGACTTGGAATTTCTTGTTTGATCACTGCATCATTTGAGATTAGAAATTCTACGTAGCAGATGCTGAAGAATGGTCTCGTAGCCCCCCTTTTCTAATGCTCACTCTTTGTTTGTTTTTTCTATTCGGATTTCTTATATTTGTAATACACTTTTCTCACAGTCTAAATGTCCGTTTCTTATCTTATTCCGTCCTGGGTATGACGATAGAATCCATCAGGCAGCAAGGCCTCCGATCAGAATTATTTTGGTGTTCCCAGGTTCACCCTAACCCGAGGTGGTAGTACCTGTTAAGTTCCCAATTATGTGCAAATAGTTAACCCCCAAAACTGGGGTCATAACTCTATGAAAGTATAAACATTTTTATAGTCAAAATACCGGCAATATATTTTCATACTAAAAAAAGTTATCACCAATACTTTTTTGTCAGAAAATAAAAAATTACAAGCAATGCATTTCAATAAGGAAAAAAAACAGCAATATATTTTTGCAAAAGAAATCACTAATGCTTCCAAGAAAATTAAATTTTGTTATTAAATGACCCATAAGTTGTTGATATGTCGCTGAACAAACAAATAATAAATAATACTTGTCTTATTCTCTCTATTCTCTTTTTCATTTTCTCTTTCAAACTGATCTTTATTATTCTTTGATTTTCAATTCATCATCTTTTAGAAATTACCATTTTGAAAACATTTTAATTTTTAATAATTTTATTATTTTTAAATAATTAAATATTTTTCACTCTCTTTAATTTTGCCTGTTTTCATTTTCTCCTTGTTTCTTGCTTTATTTCTCTCTTTCATTTCTTTCTTTCTTTTTTCGTTTCTTTCTTCTTTCTTTCATTTCTTTCTTTCTTTCTTTCTTTCTTTCATTTCTTTCTTTCTTTCTTTCTTTCTTTCATTTCTTTCTTTCATTCTTTCATTTCTTTCTTTCTTTCATTTCTTACTTTTCTTTCTTTCTTTCTTTCTTTTCTTTCTTTCTTTTTTTTCTTTCTTTTCTTTCTTTCTTTCTTTCATTTCTTTCTTTCTTTCTTTCTTTCATTTCTTTCTTCTTTCTTTCATTTCTTTCTTTCTTTCTTTCATTTCTTTCTTTCTTTCATTTCTTTCTTTCATTACTTTCTTTTTTTCATTTATTTCTTTCTTTTCTTCATTTCTTTCTTTCTTTCTTTCATTTCTTTCTTTCTTTTCTTTCTTTTTTCATTTCTTTCTTCTTTCTTTCATTTCTTTCTTTCTTTCATCCTTTCATTTCTTTCTTTCTTTCATTTCTTACTTTTCTTTCTTTCTTTCTTTTCTTTCTTTCTTTTCTTTCTTTCTTTTCTTTCTTTCTTTTCTTTCATCCTTTCATTTCTTTCTTTCTTTCATTTCTTTCTTTCATTTCTTTCTTTCATTTCTTTCTTTCTTTCATTTCTTACTTTTCTTTCTTTCTTTCTTTTCTTTTCTTTCTTTCTTTCTTTCATTTCTTTCTTTCTTTCTTTCTTTTTTCTTTCTTTTTCTTTCTTTCATTTCTTTCTTCTTTCTTTCATTTCTTTCTTTCATTCTTTCATTTCTTTCTTTCTTTCATTTCTTTCTTTAATTACTTTCTTTTTTTTCATTTCTTTCTTTCTTTTTTTCATTTCTTTCTTTCTTTCTTTCATTTCTTTCTTTCTTTTCTTTCTTTTTTCATTTCTTTCTTTCTTTCATTTCTTTCTTTCTTTTCTTTCTTTCTTTCATTTCTTTCTTTCTTTTCTTTCTTTTTTCATTTCTTTCTTTCTTTCTTTCTTTCTTTTCTTTCTTTCTTTCTTTCATTTCTTTCTTTCATCCTTTCATTTCTTTCTTTCTTTTCTTTCTTTTTTCATTTCTTTCTTCTTTCTTTCATTTCTTTCTTTCTTTCTTTCATTTCTTTCTTTCTTTCATTTCTTTCTTTCATCCTTTCATTTCTTTCTTTCTTTCATTTCTTACTTTTCTTTCTTTCTTTCTTTTCTTTCTTTCTTTTCTTTCTTTCTTTTCTTTCTTTCTTTCATTTCTTTCTTTCTTTTTTCTTTCTTTTTCTTTCTTTCATTTCTTTCTTCTTTCTTTCTTTCTTTCTTTCTTTCTTTCTACACTTTAAGCATTCATTACTTGATTCTTCCTCTCCTTCTTTCTTTTTACAATTAAAAAATAGTAATTTCCTCTTTTTTTCCCTTCTTTCTTTTTATTTTGTTGTTTTTGTCATTTTCTTTCCGTCTTTGTCATATTTTGTCTCTTTCTTTTTTGATATTCCTTCTTTTCTTCATCAATGTCTAAATTTCCGTCTCTCCCTCTTCAGAATTTTCCCTTTTTCTTTTTTTCTCTTTCGATTTTTCTCTTTCTTTTTTCTCTTTCTTTTTTTCTCTTTCTTTTTCCTATTTTTCTTTCATTCTCTCCGTATTTTATTTCTATTTTATGATTTTCC
Source organism: Acanthosepion esculentum (assembly GCA_964036315.1). Classification (NCBI taxonomy): domain Eukaryota; kingdom Metazoa; phylum Mollusca; class Cephalopoda; order Sepiida; family Sepiidae; genus Acanthosepion; species Acanthosepion esculentum. The sequence goes on from OZ038513.1 coordinate 77,660,945, forward strand.
AAAATCAGATTTTTTTCTCTTTTCCTTCTTTTCCTGTCTTTCTCGAAATGTTTCATTTTCCCTTTCACTCTCTTTGTCTTCTCACGAACTTTTCTTTTTATCTTTCTCTCTCTATTTCTTTTCACCTAAAACTCGCGTCGTTCCTTCTCCGTTGTTCGAGCCATGGCCAACACATTTTTTCTTTCTCTCCCCTGTTTCTCTTCCACTTCCCCCTTTCAGCCCTTCAGTCCCGTACCCGCTTCCCTGAAATTCACCTCATCAGCCACTTTTTAACATTTTTCACTTCTCAATTTCTTTCCTTTTTTATGCTTTTTATTTTCCGACCAAATTAATTTTTGTTCTTTTTATTTTCTTAATGCATTTCAAGAAGTCATTAAACTCGCGGGTTTGCAAAAAAAAAAAAAAATTCGTTTTTTCCATTCTTCTTGAAAATGTTGGCATGGTAAGGCAAGAAGTTCCTTGTTTACGACCACCACGACCATCGACACAACCCCAAACCACTGCCACCACCCTCTACATACCTTCGCCGCCGCCGTCGCCGATGTCATCTCCGTCAGCATTGTAACTACTACAACTTCTGCAAACATCAATTACTTTATCATTATTCTTACTATGACCAAAATCTTTATCAAGATAAAAAAAGGTCCTGTTATAATAGCAATGAAGGGGGTCATAAGGCCCCCTTACGAGTCACTCAGTGACACAATCATAATCATATTCATGAACATATCAACAGAGTCGTAGAAACTGGCTTTAAAATAATAATAAAAAAAGGGAAAAAGAAGAAACAGATCGACAACGCTAACCAAGAAAAAGATAAAGAAGAAGAAGAAAAAGAGGAAGAAGACAAAAAAGAAGAAGAAAAAGAAGAAGAAAAAGAAGACGAAAAAGAAGAAGACGAAAAAGATGACGAAAAGCAAGAAGAAGAAGAAGGGGAAGAAGAAGAAGAAGAAGAAGAAGAAGAAGAAGAAGAAGAAGAAGAAGAAAAAGAAAAAGAAGAAGAAGAAAATGAAGACGAAAAAGGAGGAGACGACGAAAAAGATGACGAAAAAGAAGAAGGAAAGTGGAAGAAGAAGAAGAAGAAAAGGAAAAAAGAAGAAAAAGATGACGAAAAAGAAGAAGAAGAAAAAGAAGATGACGAAAAAGAAGAAGAAGAAAAAGAGGAAGAAGACGAAATAGAAGAAGAAGAAAAAGAAGAAGAAGAAGAAGAAGAAGAAGAAAAATGAGAAAAAGAAGAAGAAAAAGGAGAAGAAGAACACGATGTAAAAGAAGAAGAAGAAGAAAAAGAAAACAAAGAACAAAGTCGATGCATTAAACGATGAAAGAAAAGCATCTAAAAAAGAAGAAATATCAATGGAAGAAAAATAAGATGTTGAATAAGAAAGTCGAAGGAAAGATTTAGAAATAAAAAGAAAGTATCAAAGAAGAAGAAAAATCGAAAGCTGTTGAAAGTCGGGGAAAAGACGGAGAGGATGAAAACGAAGACAAAATAAAAATTAGCAACGAAGAAGAAAATATAAGGAAAGACAGACAGACACAAAGTTTTGCAAGAAACGAATGACAAAATTACAAAAGAAGCTAAAGTCTACAGGAATGTGTCCGTATTTCAATATTTTGTTAAAACTCATTTTACTATCACAAATGAATTTATTTCTAGATTATCTAATAGATAAAAAAATCCCTATAATTCTGAAATAAAATCTCTTAACATGTATAAAGTACTTTTTGTAATTTTTCTCCAATTCAGATCAAATTTTTAGGATATATAAATTCCTAAATCGCTTAATTTTTCTTGCCGCTGTTCCGATTCTAATATTTCAAGTATTCATACGGTGTGTGATTTCGTCCGATCTTTGTTTGTATGCAGAACGTTCTCTTCTGGTGGATGTTTGAAGATGATACAATGAAACGCATTGTTATCTGTGGTCACATTGCCTTGCTCCTTATTTAATTCATCATTAACAGGCATGAACAGATTCCTAGAGTCAATTTTTCGCCACAGAATCTATCCTCACCGTCGAGTTGTATATGTGTCAGGTATGTTGAATATGTTGATGATTTTATTCAGTTTCACGCGTTGTTCGAACTTTACGCCATTTTTCTTTTGTAAAGAAAGATGGCCCGTAGAACACACGCCATGTTAACTTACAGTCTACGTTTAAGTTCACAAAAGAATGGGTATACATTTCAGTATGAGGGAGCGAGAAGGGTGGAGTTAGAGAGACGAGTAAGCGAGTAAGGTAGGAGAAAATAGAGGGGTGAGAGACAGGTCGAGAAAAATATTAAAAGAAAGAAAAAAAGGAACAGTATTTGCATATGTTAAAAGAAAATCTAGTGGAAAAGAAAAGAGGGCGAGAGAAAGATTAAAAGAAAGAAAGAAAGAAAGAAAAGAGGGCGAGAGAAAGATTATATGAAAGAAAGAAAGAAAGGAACTGTATTTGTATATGTTAAAAGAAAATCCGGTGGAAAAGAAACGAAAAGCGGGCGAGAGAAAGAAAGAAAGAAAGAAAGAAGAATAAATAGAAAAAGAAGAAATGAACGAGCGAAGATTATATCGAAAAAGTAGAATAGAAGAAAGAATGATCGAAGAAGAAGAAGTAGAGGAAGAAGAAGAAAAAGAAGAAGAAGAAGAAGAAGAAGAAGAAGAAGAAGAAATGAACGAGCGAAGATTATATAGAAGAAAAAAGATTGGATGAAAGAAAGAAAGAAACTGTATTTGCATATGTTAAAAGAAAGTCTAGTGGAAAAGAAAGGAAAAGAGGGCGAGAGAAAGAAAGAAAGGAACTGTATTTGCATATGTTAAAAGAAAATCCGGTGGAAAAGAAACGAAAAGAGGGCGAGAGAAAGAAAGAAAGAAAGAAAGAAAGAAGGAAAGAAACTGTATATGTTAAAAGAAAATCTAGTGGAAAAGAAAAGAAAAGAGGGCGAGAGAAAGAAAGAAAGAAAGATTGAAATAAACTGTATTTGCATATGTTAAAAATAAATCAGGTGGAAAAGAAACGTCAAGAATGAAAAATGCGTTGACCAGCTGCGAAGAAGTATAGGAAAAAGAAAGAAACAAGAAGGAAACAAAGAAAGAAGAAGAAGAAGAACGAAGACTGGATCGAAGATGAAATAATGAAATAAAGAAATAAAGAATTAACAGAAAAATATCGACTTAACGAATGAGAAAACGACAACCGTACCGAAGAAGAAAGAAAGAATAAATGCAGAAGAAGAATGAACGAAAGGACGAGCGAGCAAACGAAGACGTGATCAAAAAGGAAGAAGAAGAAGAAGAAGAAGAAGAAGAAGAAGAAATAGAAGAAATAAAAATGAACGAGCGAAGATTATATCGAAGAATAAAATGGATGAAAGAACAATAGGAAAAGAAAGAACGATCAAAAGAAGAAGAAGAAGAAGAAGAAGTGAACGAGCGAAGATTATATCGAAGAAAAAAGAATGGATGAAAGAAGAAACGAAAAAGAAAGAACGATCGAAGAAGAAGAAGAAAAGAAGAAGAAGAAAAGAAGAAGAAGAAGAAGAAGAAGAAGAAGAAGAAGACAAAAAAGAAGAAGAAATGAACGAGCGAAGATTATATCGAAGAAAAAGAATGGATGAGAGAACAATAGAAAAAGAGAGAACTTTCGAAGAAGAAGAAGGAGAAGAAGAAGAAGAAGAAGAAGAAGAAGAAGAAGAAGAAGAAGAAGAAGAAGAAACGAAGAAATGAACGAGCGAAGATTATATCGAAGAAAAAGAATGAATGAAAGGACAAAAGAGTAAGTAAGAACAATCGAAGAAGAAGAAGGGGAAGAAGAAGGAGAAGAATAAGAAGAAGGAGAGGAGGAGGAAGAAGAAGAAGAAGAAGAAGAAGAAGAAGAAGAAGAGGAAGAAGAAAACGAAATCGAGATGAAGAATAGAATAAAGATAAAAAGAATTTAAAGCAATGAAATTTAAGGATAATGTTATACAATATATATATATATATATATATATAAAGGGAGTATCTGTGAGTACAACTTTATGAAAAGAAAAGAAAAAATCATTTTCTTTAGATCAGCAAGCGAATAAGTGGCAGGAGTTTGACATCAAATGTCTAAAGTAGAAAAGAGCAAAGGGCATAAAATATAACGTTACAATTACATTTCAACAGCAATAATTATAATGCCCCGACTATTCAAGCAGCCTGTATTGTTCTCCTACAATCAGCAGTTGCTGAAATATTGCCAAATCGGCCAATAAGTACTTTTCGCGTAGTGCCACAAAGGGAATTCACTATTCACGACTTAGGAAATGGTAACTTATAAAATCAAGATCTATCAGCAAATATAAACATTAACGGAATAAAAATATTTTGGATGGGTTTTAAACTGTACTACATTTTTGGAATTTCCGACTTCAGAAAACGCTACTCATAGCTTCTATTGATGTAATTTTGCTCGGTCTAGCAACTTGACCTTTCGAAATTTTCGGCGGCATACCTACTTGACTCGTCCTGGCGGCCTGAGGGTTAATGACATCACGACTTTCTCCGCCAAACAACATCCAATCCTTCTGGAAATACTTAGGTTAAGTGTGAAATCACCAGCAGCTACTTTCTCTCTTTAAAAATTGTCGTCATGAGGACCCTGCGAGGTCTATTTAAGGAGCCGAAATACCTCACGAGATGGAGTCGAATGTTACTGTCTTCATATCAAATTGTTGCTCCCGCTCAAAATTCCCGGCCCTGCGGGAAGCGTGAACAACTCTGGGATTCAAACCCGAATTATTATCAGTGATTCCTGAGACAACATATTCATAGCCGTATTCAGATACTAAATCTCAAGGCGCAAGAAACTCTTAATCAAATACAAGAGCGATACGGGAAGGTCCCTTTAGATACGGTAAGGGTCTATTTAGATACGGGAAGGGATCATTTAAATACGGGAAGGTCACTTTAGATAAGAGAAGGATCCATTTAGATACGGGAAGGTCCCTTTAGATAACGGAAGGTCCCTTTAGACAACGGAAGATCCCTTTAGATACGGGAAGGGTCCATTTAGATACGGGAAGGTCCCTTTAGATAACGGAAGATCCCTTTAGATACGGGAAGGGTCCATTTAGATACGGGAAGGTCCCTTTAGATAACGGAAGATCCCTTTAGATACGGGAAGGGTCCATTTAGATACGGGAAGGTCCCTTTAGATAACGGAAGATCTCTTTAGATACAGGAAGAGTCCATTTAGACACGGGAAGGTCCCTTTAGATAACGATAAGGTTCCTTTAAAAGTGAAGCATTGTTTCTCTTAATATTCCATTTCCTATCTGTTGGAAATTTTCGGGTATTTAACCCTTTTATTTAAATTAACAAATTCGGATACTAATTCAATTGTTTACTTATCCGTTTTTTACATGAAAGTAATAGTAATGTTCTACTTTGAAAGTGTGTTTATACTCCTCAAAGTTAAGTGGATTTATGTTATTTCTAATGAAAGCTCATGATTTTTATAATGTGTGTTTTAGCATACCTATGGACGACAATGGGTATGTAGTAACTACAGTATGTTGGTCTGCATTCGCAGATTCGTTTCCAGCCGTGCTGGTCAAACTCTCTGCTTCCGGGCAGAGAGGATCCCTAGACGAGGCTCTGTCGAAGGGCAGAGTCTCGTCTCGGAAAACAGCTACCCGACCCCGTTTTATATGGAGTCTACGGGAAATCTTTGGCCGAGCCTACGTGTTCGAATATCCCACATTAAATTCGGCCCTGTGCCACATCTGAACGCGTGGGGCGGTTGATAGATATCCTGCATTTGGAGATTCATTGTGGAATTCACTTGACTCTAACAGTTGACTAGTTCTCCTACGCGCCGCTGACAAATCTTATATATGTTGTTCTTGTCCTAAGTATTATCATTCATTACCAACCTTGATGTGATTATTCTATTCAGTAACCTCTCCCTAAGTTAAACAATATGTATAAATATAATGGTTTTTTTCTTATTTCATCAATCTTGCTATTGGTTTCATTTTCATATTTTCGTCAGAAAACATTGTTTTTTTTAAAGCAATTCACCCCAAGCAAGGCAGGAGTGCCACTAGCACGCAAGAGTAAAGAGGCGTGTTTGAAGAAAGGATACAGTGAAGAACGGGGAACAAGATCGAGGTATCAGATGTCGATTGACATTGCACTTGAATGTTTGAAGATTTTAGTCATCGGGGTAGCAAGTAAGGGGAAGGGAGTTCCACTGTCGGGAAGTGCGAGAGAAGAAGCTGTTTGAGTAGAAGAGACGGCTACATTTAACCGTTTCGACAGTGAAAGGGCGGGACTGAGATGCCAGCCTAGTAGCTCGCATAAATTCATGCAGAGCCAGCAAAAGTAGCTCGTCGGAACAGATGCCGTGGAAATACTTGCAGAAGAGACAGAAGGAAGCCGCGGCATGTCTGTGAGAAAGCGACTGTTGACGAGATGCCATAAACATTATAATTCTTAATCCGTGTCTTCTGTGTCGTGTGGACCGCTATTATTGTTAATCTTTTCTTTTCCAATAACACTTCGATAATCCAGAGATGGCAGAATGAATTGGGTGGCGGTGACTTTTGAACGTCTAGTTATACGAAAGATTTAATTTCGTTACTTTCGACATTTAGTGTTAAATTTATTATAGGCTTGGATAAATTGGGTTACTAATTATTGGTTCGTTGATTTTATGATGTCATCCTAGGGTTATTTAATGTTGAATTTTGATTGAGGCACCCAGTAAAGATAGAATTCACTATACCTTAGTAATGCTCAACCTAACTAGCCTCGATAATTATTACTAAACGACCAATCATCCAGTCCCTAATTAGAAGACAAACAATTGAACGTTTGATACTGTGGGCATTTAAATGAGTCCCAATTTTCTATTTGTTATTCCAATGGGGTAATTCTAGTTAAAATGTAGAATATCTTCAATATTACTAAGCATGGTATGCATTAAGAGGGGCGAGGTCTACTGCTTCGATGTCACTATGGGTAGCTTTGATGGTAATTTTTGGCTGATATTTTATCGGATGTCTTTTATTTGTTTATTTATTTATTTGTGTCAAAAATAATTTGACAAATAAATAAATAAACAAAGAACGACTTCCGGTAAAATAACGGCCAAAATAGACTACCCACAATGCACCACTGACCCGTATATATAAATAGCCGAGAAAAATAACACATCTAGCATGAAACAGACTGTCGTCTCTAAGTGTTGACTTCTATGTTCACTTTTATATCTACACACGCTCTATCTCTGATATTGAGCACTTTATCTCATAAATGTAGCACACTTTAAGACTATATTTCTACACACACACACACACACACACACACACACATATATATATATATATATATATATATATATATATATATATATATATATATATAATTAATTGATACAAAACAAAATCAAAAGAACCGAAAACCTTTAGCAGACATTTACTCAATATACTGCAATGATGAACACAAAAGTACGTAGGAGAGACTTCGAGGAATTTAAATAAAAGTTTATTTGAACACAATAGGGATATTTTACAAAACGACACTTAAAGCATTAGTCATTCACTGTAATGAATCTGACCATAATTTCGATTGAAAATCTCCTGTTTTAATTAAAAGAAAACGAAATTTACTCAGTTGAAAATTCATAGAAAATGCCATGATTTTTTAATTTCTATGGGTTCCTGATGAAAAAAAATTCACGAATAATTTTATTAGACTTACTACTACATGCCGATCCAGAAGATCCACGATACAACTCTCTGACTGGAGAAACACTTAACATATACAGGGAAACTTATCAAACATACATCGTAGAAAATTGGACTATAATAGCCTCAGCCACATGCAAAAATAGGCTAAAAATAATGAGTGCATTAATAATAATAGAGTGAAGGGCAATATTCAGTAATATCAGCTAAGAACATGGCCACAACATGCTGACCGTGTTTGAAAAAAATCCCCATTTTTATAGACACACATATATAAAAATATACATATTCCATTAAAAATAAAATCATACTTGATAATGTCTAATAGAATATCCGAAAGCGTTCGGATATATAGAACATTGGAACAGTTTTTGCGCATTTTATGCCCAGAAAATAAATCTCTGATTGGAACCCAAGAAAATTGACTAAAAGTGTTAATCGCAGTACTTTGTCAGTCGTCTTTAATGAAACTTGTATAAAAAAGGGATTACTGCTCAAATACACAATTATATGAATTAAATACATACATACATACATACATATGTACATACGTATATACATATGTACTGATTGGCACATCTTTATTTAGAGGAGAACTGACCCATATTTAGCATCACTTGTAATGTTTTACGTCTCGTTTCGGCATCCATGTTTCCTAAAATAACTACGGAGACCAGCATTCAATTTTATTTTGGCAGCGAATGTTGGACGGTCTCCTCAAAGATGAAGAAGAGACTTGAGGCAACAGAGGTATGGTTCTACAGAAGGATGCTAAACATACCATAAACCGAACATGTGAACAAAGATGAGGTTTTGGATAGGAGGCAAGCAAAAGGGAAACTTATATTGAACATTAGGCAGCTGAAATTTCTGAGACACGTAATGAGAAAGGATGGCTTGGAAAATCTGATACTCACAGGGCGGATTGAAGGAAAGAGGTATAAGGGAAAGAAATGCGTGGCATACTTAACGGGTTTAAGCAAGTGGATGGCAGAACAGGTTATGAGAGAAATAACAAAAAGACAAAACTTATTGAGAGCTTCAAGGGACAGAATGAAATAGAGATCCATAATCGCTTACGCCCCGAAGGGACACGGAACATGAAAGAAGAAGTTATCAGGCATTTATGACTGATAAACACTGTTGCCTTGATTGGGTTGATTGGATATGTATGGCCTACAACACTCTCCGGTGTACCACCATGTCTCTTTTCAGTCCAGATGCCGATTTGTAAACCTTGCTGCAAACAATACAATTATTATTCACAATCGGTCTATTCTCCTCATCTCTGTTTTTGTCGTCACAACGTTTCGGTAGTTGTGCCCCCCGGCTTTCCGCTGGTGTTTACTCATCTTTGTAACCTACAACGAATTCTGATCTGAACACTTTATTGAATCTACGGTGGTAGATTGTTCTCAATAACTCAATAAGACTTGAGAACTCAATAAGATCAAAGATCGAGTTCACAATGGAAGAAGAAAATAATAACCAGCTAACCTTCCTGGAGGTACTAACAACACAGAGAATGGGTTCAACACATCCGTATATCACAAGCCAACCTTCACCGGACAATACTTCAACTTCAATTCCTACCATCCACAGAAGAAAAGAAAGATATGTTCAATGCCTACAACACAACGCAAAATCAGAAACTAGGCAACACAAAAACATACCAACAAGAAATGATGAGTATCCATCGTACCCTACAAAATAAAATCTACCTGGCAAACATATGAACAGCATCTACAGGTGAGAGCAGAAGGAACAAGGAGAACCAGAAATTTTCCACGATATGTCTACCTTTATGTCAAGGATCGGAAATGATTCAGAAAATGTGCGGTCTATACAACAGCAGGACAATATACAGAAAAAAGTTCCACTCCACAGAGAAATCTCTGCCGAGTAAAATATAACAGGAGGAGAGCATGACCAAGAATTGCATGTACTTGAATTCTTGGAGTTGTGGCTGTGAATATAAAGGTGAAACAAACCGCCATTTAAACGTAAGGTTGGAGGAACACCGAAAAGCTGTAGTGAGCGGTGAGACCATGAAATCGGACATGGCTGGTCATATATGAAGGGAAATATGGTAGTCATCAGCCCCTATAGAATGAAGTGAATATACTGGACAAGGAAGAACACTGGAAACGCTTGAAAGAATCAGCACATATGCTAGGCTATGAGGGGCTCCTTATTAGGCCTAGCATAGAAATAGATACAATATGGTAGCAGCTAATAAAGAAAGACAAATAACAGAAAGTCTTCAACAGCAACAACAGCAGCAGCCACAACATAACAGCAGCAGCAGAAGCGGCATTATTCAGCAGGCAGATTAGGTTTCAGGCTCCAAGTTCAGTACCGCTACAGGGCAATGGCCTAGAGGATTGCAGAGTTGGTTCGTGAATTTGGTGACATTGTGGTTGCGAGTTCAATCCCTGGGCCGAACAGTGTGTACTTGGAATCAGCAGAAAGAAGGCGGGAAATAATTGATCAGTACTATAAATAAAAACTAGACTTTCCTGTAAGTACGCCAGAATTCCCAGTAGGTTACCCAGATCTGTGCAATGCATTCAGATTATCCTTCAAATCATCCAGGTATTTTTGGTGGAATTGCTTAAGCCATTTTATGTCTCCGGTATGTTGCCCACGTTTCAGAAGAATACAGCAGGGATGTTAAGACACGGGTCTTATACACATTTACTTTAGTGTCGATGGTAATGCCTCCCTCGGATCAAAATCTACTTTCCTAACCACTCAGCATACAGTGCACCGTCCTTTAATGTAGCACTCGGAAAACGATGGGAAAGTGACAAGAACATTTCGCCTGGTATTTTCTACAAGTGTTTTTTAACTATTTCACTTGAAGCAAGGCAATAAAGCCACTAGGAAACAACTGAATGTTACTGAATATGAGAAAAAAAACTATTATTAAGGAGAGAGGACAATAAATGAACAGGGATTAAGAAAGCAGTAGATAACGATTGACATTACATTTAAATTTTTGAAGATCAAAATTGACTGGCAAGGAAGAAACGGGAAGAGATTTCTACAAGGGAGAAGTGTGGCAATAGAAACTGTTAGCATAGAACTTACGGTTATATTTAGCCATTTCAACTGTAAGATGATGAGACCTAGCTGCCAATCGAGTATTGTGCTTAAATTCATCAAGTGAGGTACCAAAGAGGAAAGCTCATCGGAACAATTACCATGAAAATATTACTAGAAAAAGCACAGGGAAGCTACGTTACAGCGGTGGGAAAGAAACTGAAGCCGAGATGCCAGGTCAGGACCAATAACAGATTCTTCTTTGGATTTTATATCTTGTATTGTTGGCTCTTTATAGGGCACTTTGGGTGGAGAGATGAACGTCACTTTTTCTTCTTCGGGTTAATCCTCAGTTCAAAAGCAATAGGGAAGCAGTCCATAATGAATTACAAATCTGTCATATGCATACAACTATTCACGAATCTGACAGTCAAAGTTATCGGATATATATAATATAATATAATATAATATATATAATATAATATATATAATATAATATAATATAATATATAATATATATAATATAATATATATAATATATATAATATAATATAATATATAATATATATAATATAATATATATAATATATATAATATAATATATATAATATAATATAATATAATATATAATATATATAATATAATATATATAATATGATATATATAATATATATAATATATATAATCTAATATATATAATATAATATAATATAATATAAAAGGCTCAACATTAATATTCCATGGTTATAACTTATTATACTGGAATCGTAATTACGATCCAATTCATAAGATCTACAAATTTAAAAAGAAATCGGAAAATATAACTCCGGGTATAAAAAACAATAAGTGAGAGTGTATATGTGGGAGTGGGAAACAAGTGTGAGAAGAAAATGTATGAAAGCTCTAGAGAACAGAAGAAAGAAGAACAGGAAAGGCCAAAAGATGAAGGTGGGGATTAAAATTTTACAGAGAAGTTTTAAAGAGAGGAGTTAAATAACGGTTTAAATGAGTGAGATACAGATAAATATGAATTATTTTCAGATGCATAATTCGTTACCGATATTGACCACTAATATTATATATATATATATATATATATATATATATATATATATATATATATATATATATATATATATATATATATATATAGGTAGATTATCAGACTGGATATATTAGGCTTTGGATAATTCTACCTTCGCCAATGTTAATGAATGATAACTGCATACATATGAAGTTTCTTTCCATCTATTACACTCAGGATCTTCCTAGGAAAGGCCTTCATTTAATTTATATCACAATTCATATCAAATCTTGTCAAATGCTAAGTAAGATTGATAAGAATAACATATTCAGATATCCAGACAGAATAGTCAACTGAAGCGAAAAGAAAATGCCAGGAGAAGTGGCGTGAAAAATGTTTAGATTGAAGATTAAAGTCGTGTCCGTTGGCGAAAGTGAAACGCTGCAAAGAAACATTTGAATCAAGCTTGGAAATGTGTGGAATAACTGATACTGTCCGCGTCGCTGTGAAGTTGGAATCTACGAACGTATTGCGATAAATGCGAGGGATTTAAGGACATTTTCTCTCACCAAATCCCTCGTTCTTGCACCAAATATCTGGTGCGAATAAATAATAATAATAATAATAATGCTTGACCTGATGATAATTTTGAAGTGTACAGAAGAATAGAAAGAAATTACAGAAAGGAAAGCATATAATAAAAAATATATTTTGAATTATGCTGAATTAAAGTCAGCAGTTGACATTTTTACATTATACTCTTATTTCCTTTTTATTAGGAAAAAAATGAATCATTTTTTCGTTTCTCCCCCAGTCTCCATTTTGTTAACAGCTTTCAGAATTTCTTTTCAATGGAAAACGAGATAAAAAAACCTTTATAATTCTATGAATATTCCACATGGAATATTTTATTTTTTATCTTAAAGAATTATTTTGATATCATTTAAAATCTTTTCCTTAATTTTGGCATTCTTTATATTTTACTTTCTTGTTATTTATTTTCAAAATTTGTCATTGTTAGCGCGATTTTTTCTTTTTTCCTTGCGACGTTTTGCATTAATTTTTTCAATTTTTTTGTCGCTTTAATGTCCTTCCAATTTATTTTTAACTTTCTTAGATTTACTTGCTTAGTTTTTAAAGTTTCATTCTTCAATATTTTCCCCTCCACAGAATCACTTAGTTTCTTTTCTTACAGGTTTTCTTATATTCATTTATTTATTTATTTATTTATTAGTGTTTCTGTCTTTTCATTCATTTATACGACGCTTTTTTTTTCTACGGAGTTTCTTTCTTTCTTCATTTTTTCTTTCTTTCTTTCTTTCTTTCTTTCTTTCTTATTAGGTTTTATTTTCTTTCTCACATTCTCCTCACAGTCACTCTCTTTTTTTCTAGATATGATAAGTTGCTTTTATTCTTTTAATCTTACTCTTTCTTTCTTTCTTTCTTATTAGGTTTTGTTTTCTTTCTCACTTTCTTCTCAGAGTCACCATCTTTTTTTCTAGATATGGTAAGTTGCTTTTCTTCTTTTAATCTTACTCTTTCTTTCTTTCTTTCTTTCTTTCTCTCTCCTTACAATCTTCTTACTGTTTCAATGTTTTCTTTTTTTCGTGCTTCTACATTTTCAATCCTTTTCTTCGTCTTTCTTTCTTTCTTTCTTTCTTTCTTTCTTTCTTTCTTTCTTTCTTTCATCCCCACCTCTTCCAATACCCAAATGCGTTCTTTCTGTTCATTATTGTTATCTCTCACTCTTTTTATCTCTCTCTTCTCTCTTTATCTCTCTCTTTTCTCTTTATTTCTCTCTCTTTATCTCTGTATCTTTTTCTCTCTCACTTTTTATCTCGCTTTATCTCTCTCTCTCTCTCTTCATCTCTCTTTATCTGTCGCACTTTATCTTTCGCTCTTTGTCTCTCTCTGTTTATACATACATACATATATATATATATATATATATATATATATATATATATATATATATATGTCTTTATCTCTCTCTCTTTCTTCCTCGTAATTTCCGTTGGTTCATTGATTAAATATAAAATGTCACTTTTGTAGTCCTTTTTTTCTATTTCTCTCCCTCTCCTTTTTACTCTTGTCGAAACACATCTGTGTGTCGTGACACATTTGACCTTCTTAACCTATTTATCCTGTAATCAATTAATTTTCACACTTCCCACCACCATTCTTCTCCTCTTCCTCCTCCATCTTTTCAAACACCTTGCTCTCTCCTTTCTTTCATTATCTTTTCACTCAGCTAAACACTTTTTAGATCTGTTTATCGATATTCACCAAACTCAACACTAGACCAACATCGTGATGCACCTGCGCAATCATTTTTTAATACTATTGTTCACTCAATAGAAGGCCCATGAACCACTCAAGTTAGAGGGCACAAAATGAGGTTTTTGTAAAGGCAATCACGAAGAGAGCAAGAAGTGTATGTAAGGACATGTAGCATAGAAAACGGTTGACACTAGAATTGAAAAGGTTAGGATTGTATTGATCAGGGAAGCATCCTCTCAGGAGTCCGTTCACCTTGCAATAGTTCTGGGAAAGAAGCTGATTAATGCTTCCTACTCAAATGTGAAGAGTTATTGCCTGTTAGATGAACTTGTTAAGATATACGAGGACGGGTCTGTTGTTATGGTAAGAGAGCTAAAGTGTTTAGAGGACAGTCGCTTGGCACAGATTCACCTTTGAACTCTGTTGAGAATACAGGGTAATTTATAACGTTCTCGTTCAATTCTTTTGTTTAAAGTTGAGCTTGGAACAAAATATAGAATGGGGTCGTCTCGCTACACCATAGAGGTTCCGCCATTGACCACGGCTTGGATAGCAGTTTGGGGCCAAATGCAACGTTTCGTAGTTCCAGCAGCCACCATATTCCCCAGATCTCGCACCTTACACTTTCTCCCCTTCGAAATCAAATCCCACTTGAAAGGGAGAAGATTTCAAGACGTCAAAGAAATCCTAAAGAATGTGATGAGACAGCTTCTTGCTATACCTAAAAAAAGAAGTTCCAAGAATGCTTCCATCAAAAGGGAAACGACGCTGTGTGACTTCAGAAGACGACAACTTCGAAGGACGTTAAATGTACAATTGTGTGTTATAGTTTTCTTTTTATAGCACCAGTTCCGATATTTTTTGATCAGACCTCGTATATGGGCACTTGGACGTGTGCTTAGAATAATAGCGATTCGACCATTGGGCCCAGGTTCGAATCTCACTAAAGTCAATTTGTCAAGGAGGTGACTGATTGATAACATTAGCTGAAGGAATCCATTCCTAGCGTGTGACGCTGTGGGTGGGTGTCCGAAAAGTCCAGGCCTTGTAAGTGAAATCGAGAAAACGTCGATGAGTGTGTAAGAAGGAAACCACGGAACCACCGGATTGAACCCACTATAGCCATGTTCACGCACTGAACATTCAATCATTCCATAAACTGTCACGAGCGCATAAACCACAGGTTGGTGCTGTAGGTGTTGAAGAAACAGAAACGTGACTGTGACAGGAATTAGCGAAACAAGCACTCATTACACACACACACACACATACGCACAAACTGACACACACATACACAGACACACACAGACGCACACATATACACACAGACACACACATACAGACACACACATGCTCAGACGCACACAGACGTACACATACACACACATACATACACGGACGCACACATACACACATACATACATACATACACAGACACACATAGACGAACACATATACACAGAGACACATACATGCACAGAGACACACAGTCACACAGAAACAGACACACGCATACACACACATACACAGACGCACGCATACACGCACATACACACATACGCACACACATACTCACAGACACACACATACATACACATATACACACAGACACACACATACACAAAGAGACACACACATACATACACAGATACACACATAAACACACATACACACATACACATATATACAGACACACACACAGACACACACACATATATATATATATATATATATATATATATATATATATATATATATATATATATCAATGGAGAGATAGATTCGTCAGTGCTTATCATTTAACGATTCCTACAAAAGTCTTGTATTTATCGTAGTCTATAAAATGTCCAAAACATCTAACCTAAATTTTACCATTTATTCAGGGCCTCAAAAATTCTCTCCATGCGACTATAATGTTTTTGAATTCTTCTGATTTCAAGCATCTTCAATACCAACATCAAATTCTTACACTGAAATTACTCTCTCTTGTAGATTAACTTGTCACATAACAAGCAACCGAAATACTAGTGGATAATAATACCAACATACCATACAAATCTCACTGCAAAGAAAACTCATAATTCTCGAAACTATTATTCCACAAAAATAACCAACTCACATTAAATAAGATATTTATTTACCACAAGGGGAGGCGTGGTGAATAGTGAACAATCTACTCACAGAAGAACAGGCATGCAGGATCAAAAATGGGATTCTACTAACGAATAATTAGAATACCATGAACAGAACATATGGTCAACAAGGAAGTTTCAAGAAGAAAAAGATTGCAAGGAAATTTATACTTTTTATTAGAAAAACAAAAACTGCCGACATTTCTGGCGTGCATAAAGAAGGAAAGAAGGAAGGAAGGTGTAGAGAAATAAACGCTCACAAGAGTGTATTACGTTAATGAGTTTGAGGAAATGGATGAGAGAATTAAAGACAAAGAATTGTGTTAAATGGGCAAGAACTACTTAGATCAGCAAAAGAAGAAGTAGTGAAGAGCTATCATCGTCCACGTTCTGAAAAGACATGGTATATAAAAAAGTCTATACAATCTTCTAAACATACTCAGCAGAATATCAAATAGAGAACAATGTAAAAAATGTTTAATTTCCCTAAAGTTCTCTCCACGCTGATAATTTTCCAATTCATAATAAATATTCTAACATGAAAATAAAAATAAAAATGACCTCTGCATTTGACGCCATCTTACCTATAATTTTAAATTCTAAAAAGAAAATCTTATTTGTCTATAAGATGTCTGCCATATTTGTCACGGTGACTCAACGATATTTCTCTGCCGGAAGTGTTCATTTTTTTTTATAACTACGCATCTTCGTGTGTATGTGTGCGTTTGTGTGTATGTGTCCATATTCATCAAATTCATTAGTTGCGACGTACATTGATGTATTAGCGTTACATGTCACATGACGTAAGCAACCAATGAGATTTGACGGCGTTCTTGTAAAAAAAATAAAAAATAAATAAAAAATAAAAAAATTAATTTATTGCCATAACACTTTTAATTGCCTTGGTGATAAAAAATAAAGTTAAATAAAAACGTAGAAAAATAAATTGTGTAAAAAAAAGAAAGAAAGAAAAAAGAAAAGAAAGAAGATTACAAAAAACGAAGATTTCTCAGACAGAATCCCCCGTATAACATAAAGTATGAAAATTTTGCCGAAGAAATGGCTTTTTGACAAAAATATTAAAAAACACAAAAAATAAATAAATAAAATAAAATAAAAACTAAAACAGGACAGCAAGTGCGTAAAGGATTCCTACAAAGTAATAATAATAATAATAATAATAATAATAATAATAATAATAATAATAATAATAATGAGATAAAAAGAAGAAGTCGAGCGAATAATATTACTAAAGAAACAACAATGAATTATTATAGACATTTATGGAATGATGTTCCATCAAATAAACTGCAACAGCAACAATAATAAACGTAGAGTCGTCGGGGCAGCACATGTAATGCAGCCATAGTATCAGTTCTGTATCTAGAGCAAAACAACCTGACGGAGACCATCCCTCAAGTGAAAAGAGCCCAGTCAACTCTACTATTTAACTTATACCGGGAATAAGATGAATTCGATTCTCTTTCTCAAGGTTCCGAATTGAACTGCAATTGGACTTGGCACACTGATTTTACATTCCGCCCCGATAATCTTCACACCATCAGCATCTCCTACAATAATAATAAAAAAGGATTAATTATCAATAATTAATTCATTTGCTTGTAGCAGTTGTGAAAATAAATACATTCATACGACAATTAGAAAGTAATCTGTAAAATAGCAAAAGATACGATTAAAATGAGGTAAATTGACTCAATCAATTAATGTAAACTACTAAACCCCAAAGTGTTGAATTAAGAAAAGGAACAGTATTTACATTAGTCGGACTATTGTCCTCATCTTTGTCGCCATATTTGTCACAACGTTTCGGCTGTTGTACGCTCCGGCCTTCTTTAGGTGGTTGGAATTTCGAACTGAACCCTTTATTTTGATCACTGGGGTAGACTGTTCTAGTTCCACGTGCCATGCTTGATGGATGTCAGTTATTAGTTATCTCCGGCTAATTTTCCCTCTGAAAGTTCTCCACTGCCTTAACCGGGTATTGAACTCACACTCTTTGGGTCTGTCACGGGATCTAACCAACGCCTTTATCCACAGTGCCATGTGTTCTTGAGGAAGGCCGGAGCGTACAACGGCCGAAACGTTGTGACAAATATGGCGACAAAGATGAGGACAATAGTCCGACTAATGTAAATACTGTACATAATACCTCATCTCAGAAATATAGACAGACTAAGAAAAGCAAGTTTGCCGAGCAACAGTGATGCACTGAATGTTGATTCAATTCGATCATAAAAACTTCGTCTAAATAAACAATGTTTCAATAAGTTGGACCGATTTTACATGTGAATTAGATTTAAGCGTCTAATGTTTTTTTTTTATTTTCCTTTCAGATTTAACAACTAAAGTCCTTGGCAATTTCAACCATGGAAAATTTAACAATCAAAAAACGTATTAAAGTTATCGAAGCTTATTACGAAAATGAACGTTCAAACAGAATTTGAATGAGAAGTTCCCAGGTCACATCATTTCGCGAAACAGCGAAGTCAGTTGGCAACCACGATCATGCGACTTGACGCCTTTAGATTTCTTCCTTTAGGGTCATCTCAAAAGTAAGGTCAATGCCAACAAGTCAACAAAAATTCGACAGCTGAAGGATGAAATAATAAGGCATAATGGTGAGATCGAGGAGCAACTATGCAGAGACGTCATCAAAATTTTTGACCATCTAGTGGAGGTGTGCCGTCGAAGCCTTGGCGGACATTTGGGCGATATTATTTTTCACATATAATTGCCATAACTGAAACATGATCCAATAGAGAAATATTAGGTTGGTGCAAAAATAATGTCGTTTTCTCACATGAAGTTAAACGTCAAAAAACGACATTATTTTTGCACCAACCTAATAAATACATTTTTACCAATAAAGCTGATTTATTTACTGCTGACTTTGATCCGTCTTAATGAAACACGCTATATAAGCCGGGCATCTTCATGAAACACAAATGGTAGCGAAATATTTGGGTTTTGCCAGAGATTAAAAATATGTAATATAAAACAATTTTATGTTATTAATATTAACCCAATTTTTTATTATGTAGTTGTTATTATGTCATTATTGTTCACCCAATAAAACGCTTAAGAACCACTCAAGGCAGAGGGTTTTCTTTTAGTTTATTGTAAAATTAAATAATCGGTTAAGATTTGAAATTACAGTAGGTCGTTAATGTTAATGCGGTCTTGCAGTGTATGATGTATATTTACCCTACAAGAATTATGCCTGAAGAATCTTGGGTCGACTGCTAAGATATTCTGACAAGAAAATATTCACAGTGGACACTGTCTTGAACTGGCAAAAATAGTGGTACCTCACGAAGTTGATATCAAGGACACCTTTAGGGCAAACATGCAGCCCAGGTCATGGTTTTAGAAATCGTGGTTTCTGATGGGAACGTGATCTCTTCAGGCACGTATCCAAGAAAGTGAAGAAAAGATGTAGCGACAGGAAGCGGTGGGAAGGTGTACATTATAAAGATACTTAACGCTTGACGCTAAACTTGAAGAGGTTAAGAATGTAGGGATCGAGAAAGCATCCTCTCGTGATTTTGTTTGTGGAACATATTCCCGAGAAGATGCTTCCCGATCAGCAGCTCTTGGGAAGAAGATGTCCGATGGAACTTACCAATTAATTACGAAGGCAATGAGAATGGTTCGTAACTGTGTACATGAAATTCCGGAGATGTTGCTGTCAAGTTCGGAATTGGTGCAACTCAGAAATATAGTTCGTCAGGACATTTTCCATGGAAATAGAAAGAGAAAGAAACAGCTTACGACGTGTCGTCTGCGGGGAAGGGTGGAACATAATTAATCGCTCACAAGTCCGCGTTAGATATTTTGAACTCTGTTAAAGCTGAAAAGAGATGCTTAGGCAGCTCCAGCCAAGATGTGGCAGCACTACTTCGTTTTTGAACTGATCTGAGTTTTTTTTAAATTAGAGCATAGTAGGTGGAGGTGGTAGGTACTACCTAGAGTGATATAAGGATAGCAGCCACACCTTAGTGGTACCCTTGAAACGGTACAGGTGACTGTTGCAAGAAACTTTTAAAGTAATGAAAAATATGAAAACATAATTATTGAAATTGGCAATAAAACTTGAGTTGAGGACGTTTTCTTTGTATCCAATTTAAGTAAGAGTGATATATTTCCGGCTTGGTTTGTTTTACAGCATATCAACCTCAAAGGGCTATTTAATGCCGACAACTTTTTTTTCCTGGTAATATTTTCTTTTGTCAAAAATCTATTTATGGTAATATGTTTTTTACAAAGCATTTCTGGAACTAAAACCTATTTTTACACTTTCGGGGTTAACTATTTACCCATAGCTGGGACCCTAACAGATGCTACC
This sequence comes from Acanthosepion esculentum, assembly GCA_964036315.1. NCBI lineage: Eukaryota > Metazoa > Mollusca > Cephalopoda > Sepiida > Sepiidae > Acanthosepion > Acanthosepion esculentum. The sequence goes on from OZ038513.1 coordinate 77,681,493, forward strand.
ACCCCGGGTCAGGGTTAAGTGGTACCATGATCCTCAAAACCTCCTGAATTTTAGGCCTTGCTCTTGGACGTAGTTTATCGTCTTACCCAGGACGCGGATGTAGTTTATCGTCATACCCAGGACGGGATATATTTCCGGTGGAATCTATTTTTCAGTATATTTTTCGTAACGTACGCTTAGGAAGGATTTTCTTATTTATTCAGATCTTGTTAAATGAAACAGTCGCAGAATAAATTTATGATTTTTAATGAACTTTACTTGGTGAACTAAACGTTTTATATTCGATGGACATCCATGAATGAACCACCCATCATTAAATTGATTTAAAATGGGAATCTTTGTTATTTTGATAGTTTCAGTGGATCGCATAAGGAAAGAGACATAGAACGATATCAATTACAAATTGTTTTAGTCTACTGTAAAATGAATTAATAAGATTTTAAATTACAGTCGGTGGTTAACGCGGTTTTGTAGGCTATGATGAATTTTTTTTACTCTATTAAAATCACGCCTGAAAAATCTTGGGTCGATTGTTAAAGATAGTCTGACAAGAAAATCTCCACAGTGGACCCTCTCTTGAACCGGCGACAATAGTAGTACGTCACGAAGATTTTATGAAGGACACCTCCAGAGTAACCTTGCAACCGACGTCATGATTTGAAACTCGTGATTTCTGATGTGAAAGTGATGTCTTCATACACACATTCCAGAAAGTGCAAGGATAATATAAAGATAATTTAGCTGATTTCTGGTCATCGGATTTGTGGGTCTCTTTTCAGTCCGGGGTTTTTAAGCAATCAGGATTTTTTTCTTTTTTGAGCGGGCTATCAGCAAGACCTGCCACGGCAACATCAATAACCATTAAGTTGAAATCAAGGAGGGGTCGGGCCAATACGCACAAAACAGCAGGGGCCAACAGATGCACAGCATTCAAGATCGTATTGAGGCTGTAAATTAAATTTGATGAGATTTCTGCGTTTTAATAATATCCTTTCCTATACGTATTATTTACATTCAGACTTTTGTCCTAATCTTTGTTGTTGTCATCACAACGTTTCGACCGTTGTGCTCTCCCGCCTTCATCAGGTGTATATAGATCCGGGTGACCTACAGGGTATTCAGAATTGAACCCTTTATTTAATATACGGGGGTAAACTGTTCTGAGGATATCTTATCTAGTTCTTTCTGATACGGCTCAGTTATTGCTCGCCCTGTTTCCATTGAGACCAAGTACACATTGATCGCCCCAGTTATTGAACTCACAGTCACTCAATACTTGGACCCAGTGGAAACAGGGCAAACAATTACTGAACAGTACTAGAAATAAGAAGCAGGAGAAATATCCCGAGACATGGCCAGTGTCATACGAACAATGATTGATTCAACACTTTGCAGGTTATTTAAAGCCAGAAAATATTTTTAGACTGTAAGAATCTTTTGGAGATATCAATGGTTTAGTGATAAAAGTCTTAATAATTAACCTATAGTTGTAGGGAGACGAAGTGGATTCATACCTTCCCTAAGGGTATTTGCAATTTAGTAAATATAACGAACCTAATAGGAATTAGAACTCGGCTCTCTGATTATAAATTCCGAGCCAGGGTTAGGGTTAGGGTTATTTATTACACCACCCGCACATCCAAGATTTCAGCACCTGGTATTCCCAAGTGGTCACCCATCTAAGTACTGACCACGATCGACTATGCTTAAATTAGGTGGTCGTTCAAGAATCTGTGTTTCAACGTGATATGGCCGAAAGCTTGGAACAATATAATTTCCTCCCGTCATGTAAATTGCGTAAATAAGGGCAAATCAAGAAAAAAATAGTAATTAGTAAAATTAGTAAAATTATTAATAAATGGTACAGCCTAGGCTATATTTATAAGGTATTATTTTAGTTAAACACGCCACGATTACAATTAAACAAAAATAATAGAAAAAAAGAACACGATCCTATAAAAACTTTATTATATCGAAAGGTAAGAAAACAAAATAAAAATCAAGCAATTATTACAATTAAGCAAAACAGTACAGTTACCATTAAAATTCAGTCAAAAAAATGTTCCTTTATATGATCCGTACAATCTGGTCTTGTAAACGTCTTAGTGGAATAATTAGGATATAAAAATTCTGATTGTATTTATACCAATGCAACCGGAATTTATCGCAAGAAAAATATTAATAAAACAAATATATTTTACAAATATATAATTTGAATTTACTGCATATAAATGTAGTGAAACAAAGTACTAATATTAAACGTGATGAAATTAATATAATGAATATTATCAATAACACTTTTAATCTGCATAATAGCCGTTTAAATAATGACAATAAGTATATGAAAGTTACTCTAACGTCTAAGCTAATAAAAGTTGCCAGGTAGCTAATTTCGGCCGACTATCGCGAATTTTAAACCTACATATGGCATATATAACGCAGAGGAATTTTAAAAGATATGTTTAGAAAAAAAAAGTGCGCCTTATATGCCGTCAAATACGGTAGTTCGGGGGACGAACTAAAATTATTTCTTTGGATTTCTGTTTTATACACATTTCTTCCTGGGTCCCAAGCAAAGACCCTCAGGTTAGAAAAAGTTTCATGGCATTTTCCACTGTTCATTTTTGGAAAAAGAAAAACCCCAAATCACACAAAATTTAAATCGATAAAGCTCTTCGTAATGTGTTGAGCTGTACTTGTGAGTACAATTTTTTGTATTTCTTTAAGGCATGGACAACCAGGACTCCCTTCAATGAACCCATGGTAACCTCTTCTAAACAGTCCGAGGACACCAACTACCACTGGAATTACTGATGTCCTCATGTACCACATATTTTAGAAGAGCCTTGTGTTTTGATAGTCTCTTGAAGATCTTCAAAGATACATTTCAATCTGCAGGAACTCCTATGTCAATAAGAAAGCACATTCTGTTTTTGTGGATTTTGATGTCTGGCCAATTAGTTTTGATTCATCTGTCTGTGTATATTGTAAAGTCGCATAAAATTGTTACAGGTCCTTTCTCTGTAACCAGGTCTGGGTGATGTCCATATTACTTTCTTGCAGTGGGTTCTATTACTAATTGTTATTATTATTATTATTATTATTATTATTATTATTAGTAGTAGTAGTAGTAGTAGTAGTAGTAGTAGTAGTAGTAGTAGTAATAACTCGGAAATTTGACGGAAATTTGCTTCATTGTCCATGTTTAAGTGTTTTACCGGTACTGCGTTATCAAAAATCACGATACGATGTGCTATTTTTGGTGTTTTATGATAACACATCAATTAATCGGATCATTATTATATAAACTGGTGAGACATGAATTAATGGTCGTGAATATATCTACTCGTTTGTAAGTGTGAGCGGATATCTATTGCCAGATTGGACGCGTGTTTTTGTCGGTAGTTGAATGCATGAATAATGAGCGTGGGCGTGTACGGGATTCTGTCTACGAAATGGATTTAATGTTTTCAAAGAACCCCACATAAATGGCATTTAACTATTTTGAAATGAAGTACACAGAATGATGGTCGGCGTCGTCGGTATTACTCTAAGCCTACTGAACATTTCAGCCTTGCATCTTTTCCGTATAATGGACTTAATTGACATCATATGCAGTAGATGTAAAGGCGGGGATGCGTAAAGCACTAGATTGACTGATCTATTTATTGATTTGTTTTTACGGCTTATCAACCCTTTGCAAGTTATTTAAAGCAGCAAGAAAATATTTTCAGATTTTAAGAATTTTTTCTGAGATAATAATTCTTAAGCGATATAAGTCTTGATAATTAACCCATAGCTGAAGGGAGAAGAGGTGAATTAAAACGTTTCCCAATGGCATTTGCTCGCAAGTTAATTTAACGAACCCAACTGGAATTGGAACTCGGCTCCCCGATTCTCCCTTCAGCTATGGGTCAATTATTCCAAGCCATTACTCATGGGACCACCTGCACAAACAAGCTTACAGCAGCTGGAATTCTAAAGCAGTCACCTTTTTAGGAATTGACCAGGTTCGACGTTGCTTAACTTCGGTGATCTTACGGTGAACGGTGTTTCAACGCTATGTGGCTGTAAGCCTATAACGCTCCAGAAAATAGGAAAATTGGACGTTAGACAACGCACATGTTTTTTTTTTTTTTTTTTTTTTTAAATCATGTCACCCCAAGCAAGGCCGGAGGCCACTATCAGGCAAGGGGTTAAAGAAGGGTTGGAGGAAGGGCAGATAGGAGTGGCAATGGAGGGGATGTGGAGAAAGAGAAAGACAGTGGTTCGATCAAGGCAAGGGGGCCACAAAAGATCCGGAGCGAGAGCAGATAGGAATGAAAAATGAAAGGATGTGGAGAAGGGAACTGTATAGATCAAGGCAACTGGAGATGTCGATTGACGCTACACTTAAACCGTTGGAGATTGTATTTGTCAGGGAAACAGTAATAGGGAAGGTAGTTCCATAGGCGAGATGTGCGAGACATGAAGCTATTGGAGTAGAAGAGACGTCTACATCTAACAGTTTCCACGGTGTAGGGGTGGGAGTGGGATGCCAGCCTGGTGGGGCGTTTAAATTCACGAGGCCTGGGGACAAGCGAACGCAACTCCTCAGAGCAATTACTGTGGAAGTATTTGTAAAAAAGGCAGAGTGAGGCAACATCGCGTCTGTGAAAGAGCGATTGCAGACGAGATGACATGATCAGAGCCAATTACGTTGCCTATCCGTCTCTGGATCTTATCAAGAACCCCGAGGCAAACAGCAGGGGCCCCAGACCATAAATGGCAGCAATACTCCATGCAAGGGCGAATGGTCGATTTATAGACTTGAAGGATCGATTCCGGGGAGAAAAATTTCCTGGCTCGGCACAGAGAACCAACTTTCTTTGCGGTGGCTGATGCAACTGACTCGATGTATTTGTTCCATCTCAGATCAGCAGACAGCGTGAGACCGAGCAGCCGCAGGGAGGAGCTCTCAAGAAGTTGGTCATCAGACATTCTAATGGGATGCAGGGATGGGTCCTTGTGGTGGTTGATAGAGAGCAGTTTTGTTTTAGAGGCGTTAAAGTTAACCATCCATTTCTCACCCCAGATCACAACCGATTGGAGGTCCTTTTCAATTTGAGCTGCCAGGTTAGCTTTGTCCGCCTCACTAGATTTGTGTTTGAGGCAGGAGTAAATAGTGGTGTCGTCAGCGTAGATGCTGACTTGGGAGTCTATGGCGTCAGGAAGGTCGTTTATAAATATGAGGAACAGAGTAGGGCCTAGGATGGAGCCTTGAGGAACACCTGCGTTAGCGGGATAGGATCTGGAGATGAATCCACTAAGAACAACCTTCAAATCCCGGTTTGACAGGAATGACTGTATTAGGTCAAACAATCGACCTGTGATACCATAACCCTGGAGCTTGCGGAGAAGGCCGGCATGCCAGACTCTATCGAATACTTTGGAGATGTCAAGGGCCACGGCACGAGCTTCACCGTTGTTATGGATAGCTTGGTAGACAAATTCAGTGATGGCCGTAAGCACATCGGCAGTGAGTCGGGCAAAGCGGAAACCATACTGCTTGTCTGAGAGCAGATCGTGGGATATCAGGTGATTAATCACTTCGGCGTTGATAATGGCCTCGAAGACTTTGCCGAAGAGGAGTAGGAGACTGATAGGACGGTAATTGGAAGGGTTGGAGGGGTCACCAGAATTCTTAAAGACAGGGACAATGGTTGAGGACTTCCAGCAGTCAGGAAAACAGGACTCCTTGAGGCAGCGGTTGTACAATTTAGAGAGGGCAGGCGCCAGTTCAGGTGCGCATTTCTTTAGGACAATGGCTGGTATTCCGTCTCCACCAGTAGCCTTGTGGTGATCTAGGTTAGAAATTATGCCCAATACCGACGACGGGGTTATATGCAACCCGTCCAGGAGGGCCTCAATTCTGGGAGGGAAATCGGGCAAGGGTACCCCGGAAGAATCTATCGTAGAATTGGAAGAAAACTTCCGAGCGAAGCATTCGGCCTTGTCAGCAGAGGTGGTCAGCACCTCAGACTGATTGAACAGGGGAGGAATGGAGTGTTTGTTATTGTTCAGGACGCTCTTGTAGAGGCGCCAATAATCTCTGGAGCCAAATTTGCGGGATGCAATACGTTCCTTCATCCGAGCAGCAAATAGTGACTTGGCATCGTCGAGGATACGCTTACACTCGTTGCGGGCAGAGGTAAATAGACGTCTATTGGAGTCGGACATATCACTTCGAAACCGGTGGAAGAAGTGGTTCCTATGGGCAAGGGCGGCTGAGCAAGCAGCTGTGAACCAGGGGGAGGAGCGAGGTTTGACCTTGAATTTCCTGGAGGGGATGAAAGCTTCGATACCGGCTTTAATCCAGGAAGAGAACTCAGAAGCACAATCATGAGTGGGGAGCTTAAATACAGGTGACATCGCGGAGGAAGTCACGAAACGCGTCCCAGTCAGCCCGTTGGTAGTAGAATGTGGTTCTGGTGGTAGGAGGCTCTTTGCAGGGGGTGGGGCTGAAGGAAATGCTAACAGACACTACAGCATGATGTGGAGAAATATATGTTAAATTATATATATATATATATATATATATATATATATATACATATATATATATATATATATATATATATATACATATATGTATATATATATATATATATATATATATATATATATATATATATATATCTCCACCCGTAAAAAAGATTAAAAATAATGGACGCTTTAATAATAAAAAAGAAAAAGCCAACTGTTAACAATATTAACTACGAACAAGGACACAATGGCCTAACCCTATTCTCTATAACATCTCTACAACACACTAAAACATACACATAATGCACACACTCAGTTAAGCTGAAAATCGAATGATCCTTGATAATAGCTAAAGGTATAGCCGAAAGCGCTCGTGACTATAAAATATTTGGAAGTTTTTACACACTTTTTGTCCAGAAAAGAAATCTCTTGTTCAAACACAGAAAAATTAAATAAAAAGCTTAACCGTAGTACTTGTCTGTCGTTTTTTATGAAACATGCATATATATATATATATATATATATATATATATATATATATATATATATATATATATATATGTATGTATAATAGCAACCGCTAAGTAGAAAATAATATATTCAGGTATATGAAGATGTAGGTATGTAATAATAATAATAATAATAATAATAATAATAATAATAATAATAATAATAATAATACTCAGAAAAAGAAGAAGCTGATGATAATGCTACTACTGCTGTCAAAACTACTGCTGCTGACGCTAAAAGATATAAGAGGAAAATAGAAAAAAATGGAAACGAAACGAATACAAAGATTAATGAAATCATATAAAAAATATTTTTAAAAGCTAAGCTATAATTTAAAAACGTGCAAACAAATTTGATAAAACTTGCAATGAAAATCCATATTTTTGCTCGGCAGGGTCGCCTCCTGCCAGCATCCCTTCCATCTCTTTCACTCCCCCCCTGTTACCAGATTTAATAGTAGATTTTTTTCCTATAGCCCATCTACATTACTCTTTTCTCGTCCGTTTTTTTTCTGTTTCATTTTCCTAGCCTTGTTTATTTTAACAATCTTTTATTGTATAATTTATGCTTCTTCCCTTCTTGTCCCCGGTCTCGTCAAATGATCTCCCCGGTCTTATTTTCTTTCACTCGTTCGTCTCAGCTACTTCTTTCTTTCTTTCTTTCTTTCTTTCTATCTATCTATCTATCTATCTATCTATCTATCTATCTATCTATCTATCTATCTTACTGTCCCTATGCCGTCTTGCTATACAGAAATATTTCTTTCCCTTTATTTAAATAGATTTTATTATATCTAAGAAGTTAAAAAGATCAATTCAAAAAGAAACAAATATCAAATATCGAATATAAGCCCCAGTCTGAAGGAGCAAAAATCAAAAAGAATTAAACGAAAAAAAAAGAAAAAAGACATAAGTGAACAGAATAAAAAGAAAGAATGAAAAAATGTCGTCTGGCGGGAAGACGTTGCAACGGTAGAAGGAGATAATAACGCGGGTTCAATGTACAATTAGGACAATGGTGAAAAGCGTGCGTTTTTTCCCCATTCTGTCTACTTATACTTTTATTTATTTATCTTGTTTTTCTACATAAATAACCCCCAATAATGTCAGCAACCTATCCAAGTCCCCGATGCTCTTCCCAAGCGTAATCCTGTCATCTAGTTTTTAATTCTCTTCTTGTATCTAATCAAAGGCAATGGATTTTTTTAATGTTTGCTTAGTTGCTAAAGTGTTTCTTTCTTCTGATCCTATTATATTCGATTACCTTTGTATTTATATCATGTTTTCTTTTCTTTTTTTTCGTAATTTTTTCTTCCTTCTTTTCCGAAGCGTTTTTTAATCTTTTGTTATTTTTTCTTTCTCCTTTTCTGTCTCTACTTCGCCTGGTTGTTAAATGTCTTGTTTGATTCTTGTTGTGTTTTTATCGCTCTTTTTCGTACATTCCTTTTTATTTTTCTTTGACTTTTCATACATTTTAGCGATTCTCTTGCTGTAATATTTCTTTTCGTAGAACCAGCCGTGTTGGTAAAGTACCAATCGGTTTGTTTTCCCCTTCTATGTGATTTTTTTTTTCGATTTGTTTTCTCTCTTATTTTCACCTCCTTCCGTGGTGGTTATATAATAAGTGGTTGGAACTAAGGAAAGGATTTTCTTTTGTAAAAGCTGCCCCTTTTATTCATTGCAAAGAAATCCAGCAAGGAAAAGGACCAGTAAAATGAGAGTTTTAAAGAAATTGGAAACAAATAAGATACTTATAGTTAATATCATTCTGTTGAAATTTCTCGGATACATAATGAGGAAAGCGGGTTTAGAAAAATTGACACTCACAAGACATATTAAAGGCAAGTAGAACAGAGGAAAGCATCTTGTGTAAATGGTTAGTAAAATAGGGATTATGAGAGATAGCGAAAAGATAAAATTTCCAAACAGCTACAAAGGACAGGGAAGTTGTAGAGAGCCATGATCTATCACGTACTGAAGCGAAAGATTCTACCACAAAGAGATATAGCTTGTCATGTGGTTATGATCTGTTTTCATATGTGCCAAAAATACATTGACGTCTGTTACATCCGTGTATATATATATATATATATATATGCAAGTATGTAGAAAAATAGGAAAAAACACGTTAGGTAAATAATCCGGAGTTCTTTAGTATTTTTGTTTTTATTTAAAAAAGAAACAGTGCTCCATACAGAAGTAGAGCTTAAATTATATTTATTTTTTTAAAATGTATGATTCCTTCGCTACATAAGTGTTTTCATGTTTCAAAAACGAGAGCCGAAACCCTCAATATAATTATTAAAATTAAATTGAATTAAGGTATCAAGCCCTGTTTCATCCTCAAGTGAAAATTTAGGAGTAACCAATCTTGAAATTTACGCATCTTTATAAGCATGTTCGTTCGCAAAATTAATTACTATGGAAACGGCTGGGGCGACCATTTTGATAAGGGACCTAAGAGTTAATTTTTATCCACATCTCAGTCAACTTCGGAAAGAGGTCAAGGCGAGGTAGGGTGGGGTATCCACTTCAAAGCGAACGATGGCATTCATTTACGCACATCGTCTGATCAGTCAGCGTAAGATAGCTTTTGGCACCATGATATGTCGTGAAGTGTCTAGAGAATTTTGTTTTATTTTATTTTATGTGGTTATTTATTTTTTTCAAATGGCTGTTTCATATATAAACGCGTCGCACTGAACTACAATTTGTTTTTTGACAAAAAGGTTTTTTCGATTTTATGATTGGGTTAAGCATTTTATTAGACTATGAAATTTCATTCTTTTTTTAAGCTAATTATTTAACGCGAAAATTTGTTGATGTCGGCAAAAAACCGTTAACTCATGTCTATGGTTTAATAAATTTTCATTATTTAGAAACTTAATAATGTGTAGTTTTTCATGTAGGCATAAAGGGCATGGGTTGTCCCAGGTTTTACAAGTTCTTGTTCTATTTATTATTTTCCGTTTTACTTTTGGTGTTTTATTCATTTCATTTAAATGCCAAAAATAATTGGATAGAGATAGCTTTTGTTTTGTCTCCATCTAATTTTAAATTCATTCTTCGTTGACCCAATGTAAACTGCGTCTAGAGATTATATGCAAAAGAGGTATTGTGAAATATTTTATGTAAAATTCATAGAGATGTGTTATCCAATGAAATAATTTGTACTATTATGTATAGCGAGTAAGCATCAAAGCAATTAAGTCACAATTTTCAATTTCAGATTGATATTTAGTATATTTTCAGTAATTATAGCAATTTTCAGTGTCAAGAGATTATTTGCAAGAACTAGAATTTAGTATTATGGCTCGTAAAAAAGAACTAACAATGAATGAAAAGAACTATATAATCAAATAAATTAGCAAAGGAACGTCTTCGCTTCAAATTTCTAAGGATTTGAAAAGGGATCATCGAACAATTAAGAAAATATGTCAAAAATCAAATAAAGAAACCCATTTTAACAAAGAAACACAAGGAAAGAAGATTGCAGTGGGCAAAAAAATACATGAAAACTGATTTCAGTAAAGTGCTTTTTACAGACGAATCAAGGATCACCCTCGATGGGCCCGATGGATGGCTCGAGGATGGGTTTGCAAGCAACATGACTCAAGAAAATCTTTTAAACGCCAACAAGGCGGCGGTGGGATCATGATATGGACTGGTATTATTGGTAATGAGCTCGTGGGTCCATTTAAACTGAAAGACGGGGTTAAAATGAATTCCAAAAGTTACTGTGATTTTCTAGAGCAATATTTCTTTGAATGGCTTGATAACCAGTCTTTAGCCAAGCGTAGATCTATGATCTTTATGCAAGACAACGCACTAAGTCATGCATCAAAGTTTACTAAATCCTGGTTGAAAGAAAAGGGATTTGTTGAAGATTCTCCTATGGACTGGCCTTCAAATAGCTGTGACTTGAATCCCATTGAGAACCTGTGGAACATCCTCAAGATAGATATTTATTCTAATGGAAGGCAATTCAACAGCAAGCGTGACCTCTGGGAGGCAGTTAAAGTTGCTGCAAACAACTTACCAGCCGCTAAAATTGCAAATCTAACATCAGATGTTGACAATAGGCTGCTAAGTGTTATTGAAAAGAAAGTATCATTTGTGTAATAAATTTTAGGAGGTTCTTATTATTCTTTTGTTAATATATCTTTTATTTTTGAAATAAAATATTTTTTTTGTTTTTCCTTTAAGAAATTGACGAATTTGTTCTAAAATCTTTTCATATTATTTTTTTACATTAGTTTTACAAGGTATAATAATGTAAAAGTATCAAAATAAACAGTTGCAAATAAACTACTGACAGTCAAATTAGTCTGTTTTGTTAAATTAGTAAAGTTTTTTACAACCAAAAACAAGAGTTTTCTCTATCACTATATATCTAAGTTAATAATATTGAGTAGAATCTAAACAACATCATAATAGGAGTTTTAACATTAAAGACGCAGCTCTTTATACCAATTCATAACTTGCATATAATCTCTAGACGCAGTTTATATCCTATCAGTGTTAGGACACTCAATGGATGTGATAGTGCATTGGTATACCACAGATTTTATGAGGCATTTATTTTCCAACGAGCAGTCTTCAGGTTTTCTAAAATCACATAATTTTTCATTATTTTTGTCTAATTTTAGTTTAGGATTTTTATTAATACTGTTTTGGCATGCGTGTTTTTCCAGGATTTTATTATTATGTTTTTTAGGATTCTTTCTAGATTTTCAGTGCAACTGTAACTTAATTTTAAGGTGTTTTTATTAAAGATCTCGCTAATACCTCGGCTTGAGCTCTTACAGCAAAATTCCCGTTGAGCATAGTATTTACCGACAGTATTGAGGTGCTGACTTTCGTTTTCAAAATCGGTTTCAATAATCGAATAAAAATGGATGAAATCATACCAAAAAAGACTTCCCATTCAAATCGAGTTTATCTGAATTTGGCGATGTTTATCGCCACTTGTTTGGGTTTTTGATTAACTTTATCGGCAAAAACTTTTGCCCTGTGATCTCCTTTGTGACCAACTAATACCGGAGGGAAGTCGATACAATCATGTCTTCATCGGAATTTGCGAATACACCAATCAAACGGATGTTCATCTGAGACGTCTACACGACAGACTGTACAGCTGATTGCTATTCACAAACGCGTGACCATGCTTCACATAGCGGTATCTCATTGGCTGAGTGCAGTACGCGGTCGCTGATTGGTGTTCGGGACCCTAGGACGCTCGCTGATTGGCACAACTGATTGGCCAGTAATACTTTGCATTTGAACCTGTTGTACACAGCAGTGGGACGAAGGTCTCACTTCTGCTCCTGTTACGCCGCCATCCGGTTGATACGACAGACTCCTTCAACTGATCATTTTTTCTACCGCAAGTTGTTTCTTACGTTTTTGTTTTCCGTTTGTCTGTTTAACTACATGTTTCCAACTACCATAAACAATTTATTCAGCTGTTTTATTTAAATACCTGCCTTCCCGATTCTGGCTCACGCTTTGCGATACTAAGTTAGACTTTGTACTCCTGGAATTGAGCAACCCTAATCAACCACTACTAGCATCACTTTTCCCAATACCGCCAAAAAGTAGGGTACGTCTTAGCCTTCAGTCTGCAAGAGCGTCCGCTATGAGGGCAAGAAGGGCCCGCGAGTCCCAGGAGCAGACTACAATGCGACTATCACAGGTCGCTCAACGCAGCACCCTCACGCAGGCCTCGCAGTCACAAGAGGAGCATACCACCTGCTTGGCTGGGAAAGCTGCCTACAGGGCTTCGTTGCGATCAAGGCTCAAGAATACACAACGGACGAGAATGAACACACAGGCAGTAGCAACCGCCTCTGCATCTTCGGCTTCCGAGACTCATCATCAAAGGCTTCTTCCTAACGTAAGAAACGCTGCTGACACTACGAAATCAAGGACAACAGAGACACTATTCAATCCAGGGACGCTGCTGACACTGCGAAATCAAAGGCAATAGAGACACTTGACCGCAGGCGCGCCCGTCAATCCAGGGACCCTGCTGCAACAGCGAATGCTAGGGATTCTGAGACACTGTACCATAGGTCTGTGTGAAATGCTAGGAATGCTGCCACCACTGCCATATTGAGGGCAGCTGAAACATTTGACTACAGGCGCGCCCATTAATCCAGGGACGCTGCTGCAACAGCTAGGTCGAGGGAGTCCGAGACAGAGCTGCAGCGGGCAACCCGCAATGCCCGCAACGCTGCAGCGACTTCTGTTGTCAGAAACTCCGAGGGCCCACAGACAAGGGCAAACAGACTTTCAAGGGCTGCTACAAACATGGCCGCTGTGCACTTATTTCAAACTTCCCAAGCCCGCCGCATACGCCTCGACGGCGACATTCAGCGCCTTGCGGCCGTCCGTGCTGTTACCTGTCCCAGTAGCTCTTTTTGGTCTTTCTTGGCTTTCAGTTGCGACCCCGGCATTAACTTAACTACGCGTGACGACATCAATGTAGGGTCCATGACCTGCGTTTGCTAATTCTGCAACGCCAGCAAATGGGCCGGGGAGCCTGCCGGTCTGTGCTGCTCCTCCGGTAAAGTTCGACTGTCACCTCTGCATGAACCACCTACCCCGTTGAGGGTACTAATAGCCTGCTCCTATCCCGACTCCAACCCCTTCCTTAAAACAATTAGGCAATAAAACAACTCCTTTCAAATGACCTCATTTGGGGCTCAGGTGGTTTGAGAAGAGGGTTGGATACCCACTTTCAAAGTACAGGGGCAGGTATACCACCGAATTGGGTCTCTTCTGCCTAAAGAGACCTCTACGCCTAAATTCCTTCAACTGTACTTTATTGCAGGCTACAACCTACTGGCCGAAACCCGGATTGGTAGTTTGCCGCCGCCGGGAAGAGGTCCTCGCAGGGACGTCATACTACTACTGCAGCCCATGCTTCACGAAGTTAACAGCTACATTCGCAGTTTCGAATATGCTTTGGGAAATGCTCCCTTTCCTTCCTTCAGCATTGTAATTGACTCCGACAAACGGCCTCATGATGAATACGGACGCCACTACAATGCTCCTGCGTGCAACGAAGTGGCCGCTATTATACATGGGGAGCAAGACCGCACTCGTGATATTATCCTCAAAGCAAGAGGCGGCGCTCTTCGCAGGATTTCAGAGACCCATCGATCATGTGACGCATTGCAGAACCCTTTACTTTTCCCTTATGGTGACGATGGCTACCACTTCGGCATTCTCCCCCCAGTTGGCCAACCTACAAGGTCTTCCAAAGCCTTATCGTGCAAGGCCTTCTATTCATACCGTTTCATGGTTAGGGATGGAGACTTCAGCCTGCTTCATAGATGCAGGGATCTTTTCCACCAGTTTGCGGTTGACATGGCCGCTAAGATGGAATCGGAGAGGCTTTGTTTTATATGGAATCTTTCAGAAACAGCTGCGCTCAGACTACTACGTACACTTAGGCGACAACCTTCGAAATGAATTCAATCCCCGCGACCTAGGGAAGCTGTGCATTCTGCTCTTTACCTACACTGGGGGGCGTTACATGCATGGACCTACGTTAGGCAATATGGGTAACCAGACTTATTTATAACGTTTACCTGCAACCCAAAATGGGTTGAGGTAACGCATGAACTCCTACCCGGACAAGATTACACTCACACACATGATATTACCGCCCGCGTATTCCACTTAAAACTGGGAAAAATTATGGACTTAATAGTGAAGGGGCGAGTCCTACAGTGAAAACGCAACCACTATTTTAAATTCCCAGAATGAAAAATCTTGACCGATTATGAACGGGTGGTAGTCTTCGGGTAAGCTCGGAGCAGCAACACAGCAGCCACCTATTGCAACCAGTTGCCCTTGATCTCATTGATTTTGCTACCAGTGAGATTCCCGGCCTATCAGTGACCTCAACAACTGCAGATACGTGCATAAGTTCATTAATTCAAACCCCAAAGCAATTTAACTACATAAAACCCCGAGCAACGCCGGGCTTTATTGCTAGTTGTCAATAAAATTGATATTTATTATATATTATATATTAGCCTTTTGACTGAATTGTAGCACGAAGAAAAAGATTTTAAAGTTGGAATTTTTGGACACGACTGAAAGAATTGAAATCAGGTTAAACATTTCTTTTCAATGTTTTATAGTAAACAAAATAACCTAATGGCGATTGAAATATAACGGAATTCATTTTAAGGAAAAAGAAATTAATTATATAATGTTAACGAAAATTCATTAAATTATGTATGCCACGTATGCAAAACAAATAATGTAACGATGATTTTTTAATCGCTGTTGCATGATGATTCTTTCTCTTCTAATGTCATCCTCAACTTTTTCGTTTTGCCTTTGTTCTTGAATTTTTTTTTAATCGAAAGACACTTTTTAACTCTGCGTGCGTTATTGCAATCGTCATAAATGAATGCTGGCTTTCTTTCCATAAAACTGACAACCTTCCTTTTCAATAGCTTCTTCAATTTCAGTCTAGATTTAATCACACGGGTGTTACATCAGCGTTTTTTTTCTTCTATTTGGATAATTTAACAAAGACTAAGCAATCCAAACCGCCCAGTGAGATTACTGCGACACCAATCCAGGTCTTTCTTAATTCTCGCGTCCGTACTAGAAGGCCGTTGCTCCGAGGAAAGGTCCATCGACCTTTTGATGGTTCTTGTTTTTAATCCAGCTGAATGGCTAGCCACCGGCCTCACTCCAAAAATCTGGCGAGGAAACAGTTTAATCGCCGATTACCTGACCATGCGGTGTGTAATATTGGGTTACATAATAACAGCAACATTCATGAAAAAAAAGAAATTAAATTTTAGGATACGAAATAAAGCCGACGCCGACGACGATTGTCGAGTAAGGATTTGCTTAACTCTAAGTGAATTTGTCCAATGGGAAAAGAATTTCGTTTCCCCAAGAGAAGAAACCAGATAAATGAGTTTGCTGTGAAGAAAACGCTTCAATCTCATTGTCGATAGGATGACCAACTATAGAAACAAAATGAAAGTGAAATAATAAATATCTAAATGGGACATGGTGATGCAGTTATAGACTCAAATATTTGACAGTATTTCTTAATGAGAAAAACTTGTTAAGTATTATCTTACTTCGTTTATGTCCTATTTTGACACGTGTTAACCATTATGAAAAATGGATGTTTATAATGGACATAAAAAAGACACCCAAGAAAATAAGTGACATAAATCCTTTTAAACATTTGGATTATTTTGGGAACGGAAAACAAAACGAAAACTTTTTTTCTGAAAGAATTTGTGCTTCGTGCTTTCTACGAAATACGGTGAGATATTCCTTAAGAGAAAATATCAAACGTACAATGGATTTAATTACGTGTAGATTCAGCGATTCTCAAATGTAATATTGCTATTGTTGCATTCATTCTCAATTTACAAATCTATTGTAGGGAAGTAAATAACATGGAGTACAGAATTATAAACACCCTTATATATATATACATATATATATATATATATATATATATATATATATATATATATATATATATATATATATATATATATCAATTATGTGGTGCGGGTTCAATTTATATTACGCGAATCATTCATACGAAAAGCAAATAATGAAGTTAATGATATGGCAAGAATCACTCTCGCAAACAATTTTTAATAATAAAATACATTAACCTCCAATCCGTTAGTGAATGGTATGATCCCTGTTTATAAATTCCGGTTTTATCAGGTCTTGTTTTTACTACTAGCTTTCAATCGTTTCATACGATCATCCTCAATATACAAGTGGACATGCCGCTAAACAAAATCAACCAAACAAACAATTAACATGAAAGAACATTCATGATATTATTCCATATAATATTCTACAAATTCTCAAAGAAATCACTGTAGTTCCAAATATAACTTCAACAAAATTACAATATAAAAGACACATATCACCGCCTCTAGTAATTATGTCCACACAGATATATGTGTATACCCCCACACACAAACATACACATAAACACATATATCCACGTTTCCAAGTGTTGCAATGCGTGTCGTCACTGGATACTAGTAGTTTATCGGTAATACCTCAGTAGGGACCCCAATGCTGCATCACATACTCAATCCACATCAGACAATTTTCTGCAGGTTTCTTTTTGCCCACTTTATTATGTCGCAGTGTAATATGCATAGTGTCTTGGAGGAAGTGAGAGGAAGAAGAAAAAAAGAGAGAATGGATGTTAACAGGTTGGCTAGCTACTCATCGTCTCTCCATACTGTGGCTTGTCTCTCTGCTTAAACCATGGTACACAAAGGAGACTTGGAGAAGAAGAAGCATCAGAGCTTTTTGCCGTACTACTGCCGCAACGGATTTGGCTTTTTTCTGCTCTTTTTTTTACGGTTCTATATAAAAAAAAGTTAAACAAATACGCCCATCACTGTCCGGATTCTAAGCCAATGGGATTCAAACCATCTAACTTTGATTATTAAATATTAATGCCGAAAAAGGATGGGCATGTCATGTGATACCTGTTAAGCTCGGGTGCCGTAGATTCCTTGGACGGTCAATGGTTTCCTTCCTTTTGAAGGTGGTTGATGATTTCACTGGTTGATGATTGAAACGTATTTCACATCGACTCCAAACCACAGCTCAAGACATCGAGTTCGATCTGGTCAAAATCCGGATTAAACAAAGTTAAATAAAACACAATGCTAATTCCGACGTGAAACACATGTGTTCACCTTCCATTCTGTGTCATTCATAATGGTCGATAATAAGTTGAGTTCCAGCACGAAATTTGTGAGCGAGCGGCGCTATATTGAGTCTGATTTGCTACTTCTTCGTCACTGAGGCCCGTAGAACAGTTCGCTCGACAACCTGTCAGGGTTTCAATTCTCGGTAGTGGATGCGCACTGCTGATGTGTCCCAAATATAGGACGAAACGGCCGTCCAGTGATTTCTGCATTCTGTTGACGTTTCAGACTCGATGAATTACATAATTATACTTATCAAATCCTCCTAATAATTTCTATCATATATATATATATATATATATATATATATATATATATATATATATATATATATATATAAAATAAAATAAAATAAAAGTATTACCAGTGTGTGACTGGTAGGGATAATTTCAGGGAGATATTAATCCAGGGAGAGCCCAATATAGCCTACAAAGCATTGCAATAATAACGACCATGAATATTTAAGGTTTTCTTCGTTATTATATATATCTAGTGCGAATAGACGTCCGAATGTTTCGAGCCAGGATCGAAACCCAACCTATTTGGTGTCAGTCAGAGTTTCTACTATTGAGCGATCTTCATTCGGCAGAGAGAAACGGCTAAATCTAGCGTATTGTTTCTACGAATCTAAACAAATATCAATGAGCCGGAGTGCGTTTTAATCCAATGGGGTCTCTATTCATACCCGGTAAATAATTATAAATAATTATATAATGTTTCTTATTTATCTTTTACATTAATTGGGATAAAAAGAGGAACTGAGTTAACATATTTCCACGAACCGCATTTTGAAGTCTTGTGTAGCTCTCGAGCCACAGTTTTGGCGCCTCTACCATAGAGGTTGATATGCCGTTAAACAAAATCAACAACAGTTGTGTTAATTGCTATCACCAGTTAAGGAGTTCAGCTGAGATGGCATTGTTCAGTGTTGTCACATGTTAGGTAAATGCCAGTATTCTGAAAGACAGGCGGAATATAGGCGATGCATTTCATAAAATCTGGGAATCATAATGGTTAATAAGCGATGGGAAATAAACAAGAATGAAAGAATAAAAGAAAAACAAGGAAATGTGTTGTTTCCTTTTAAGGAAAGAAAAAAAAACTTCGTTGGAACTAAAATGGAGGAAAATAAAAAATAGCTAGAAAGAGAGATGATGATGAACGAGAGGAAAATGGCGGAGATGCGTAGAATTCAAGAAAGAAGGAAAGGATTCACAAAAACAAGAGTAAAATGGAAACAACAGAAGTGAAGGAAATGAAGGAAATCGTTAAATTATTGAGCAAAAGAAAAAGAACAGAGGTTGTTAAAAGAAAAAACGCAATAAAAAGAACTGAATAATTAAAGAAGGAGAAAAAAGTTTCAAGTGGAAAAAAAAGAAAAAGGAGCAACACAGTCACCCTTATCTATCTATCTATCTATCTATCTATCTATCTATCTATCTATCTATCTATCTATCTATCTATCTATCCCAGTCTGTTCACATTCTATCTATCTATCTATCTATCTATCTATCTATCTATCTATCTATCTATCTATCTATCTATCTATGTATCCCAGTGTGTTCACATTCTATCTATCTATCTATCTATCTATCTATCTATCTATCTATCTATCTATCTATCTATCTATCTATCTATCCCAGTCTGTTCACATTCTATCTATCTATCTATCTATCTATCTATCTATCTATCTATCTATCTATCTATCTATCTATCTATCTATCTATCCCAGTCTGTTCACATTCTATCTATCTATCTATCTATCTATCTATCTATCTATCTATCTATCTATCTATCTATCTATCGCAGTCTGTTCACATTCTATCTATCTATCTATCTATCTATCTATCTATCTATCTATCTATCTATCTATCTATCTATCTATCTATCTATCCCAGGCTGTTCACAATCTATCTATCTATCTATCTATCTATCTATCTATCTATCTATCTATCTATCTATCTATCTATCTATCTATCTATCTATCTATCTATGGTGCGGTGGAAATACCTCCCCTATATACCTCCTTGAAATATATCCGATATAAGTGTAAGACAGTAAGAGGTATTTATGGGAGGGTTATATGAGAGGCATTTCTGTCGCACCCTGCATATATATATATATATATATATATATATATATATATATATATATATATATATATATATATATATATATATATATATATATATATCTACATACATACATATATATATATATATATATATATATATATATATATGCAGAAATATAGTCTTAAAGTGTGCTATATTTATGGGGTAAAGTGCTCAATATCAGAGATAGAGCGTGTGTAAATATAAAAGTGGACATGGAAGTCAGCACTTAGAGGCGACAGTCTGTTTCATGCATGAAACAGACTGTCGCCTCTAAGTGCTGACTTCCATGTCCACTTTTATATTCATATATATATATATATATATATATATATATATATATATATATATGTGTGTGTGTGTGTGTGCGTGTGTGTGTGTATATATATGTATGTATGCATGTATGTATGATGTATGTATGTATGTGTGTGTATGTATATGAAAATTACACTGAAAAAAAAAAAGAAAAAAATAAGAATTTAGAAAGAAAATATAATGAATGACTCAAGTAAAAAGAAGAAAAACGGAAAAAGAGAAGAAAAATTATCTGCCCCCCCCAAAAAAAAAGAAAGAAAAGAAATCAAAAAAGAAAAAAAGAGAAAGAAAGAGGAAGAAAGGGAGATATAAAGAAAAAGAGGAGAGAGAATGTAGCAAAAAAAGAAAGAGAAAGAGAGAAAATAGTTCAAATCTCTCATGGGGAGGCACTGTTACTTAAAGTCGGAATGTAGATTTTGGAGAAATTGGCTAGTGATGGGCGCAAGTTACCGTCTCTCCCCGACACAGGCATTTTTTTCCATCGAATATAATTCATGTTTCTTATTTAATTTCTTTTATTTGCCTTTAGTTTCCTCGATTTACAAATTTCCATTCAGCCTTTTTTGGTGAGAAGTGGGGGTGGATTCACCAAACAAAATCAAATTAATTTAATTTTTGTTTTTTCGACAGCATATTCTTTTCCTTTTCCTTTTGATTCCTTGTTATTAATCTTCGGTTTGTTGTTTGTCACGGGCAAGAGGAATTATTTTCGCATGACATTAAAATTCATTCGACATTTTTCTTTCTTTCTCATGTTATTTTGCTTTCGTCATTCCACGCCTCAAAATATTTTTTTCTTTCTTTTTTTTCGTTCATTCTTTCTTTTTGTCTCTGGGAGTCTTTATATCTTGTAATAAATTCTACTTTCTACTGAAGCTGCCTTCTCCTCGATTAATATTTCTTCATCTGTTATTTTTCCAAATTCTTTATTCTTCATTTTTCTAACCCTAACCCTAACCCTTTCTTTCTTTCTTTCTTTCTTTCTTTCTTTCTTTCTTTCTTTTCCTTCCCCCCTTCCTTTATTCCCTTTTCCATGCATTCCTTTCATCTTTTCCTTCCTTTCCTTCGCTTCTTTCCTTTGCTTCCATCTTTCTTTTTTTCTTTCTTTCTTTCTTTCTTTCTTAGTTTTTCTTACTTCGTTCGCTTCCTTTCTTTCATCCTTCCATTTTCCATTCCCTCCTTTCATCTTTACCTTCCTTCCTTCCTTCCTTCCTTCCTTCCTTCCTTCCTTCCTTCCTTCCTTCCTTCCTTCCTTCCTTCTTTTATTCCATTTCCCATTCCTTCCTTTCATCCTTTCCTTCCTTCCTTCCTTCCTTCCTTCCTTTCCTTTCCTAAGCTTCCTTCCATCCGACAATCTTTTCCTTCGCTTCCTTCCTTTGCTTTCATCTTTTTTTCTTTCTTTTTTCTTTCTTTCGTTCTTTCTTTCTTTCTTTTCTTACTTCGTTCGCTTCCTTCCTTCCTTCCTTCCTTCGTTCACTTCCTTCCTTCCTTCCTTCCTTCCTTCCTTTTTCGAGCCCCGATCGTTGGCAATTAATCCTTTTCGTTTCCCGCCTCGTCTCCTTTTTTTTCTTTTCAACTTATTTTGCTTCTACTTTTTCCTTTTTAAAATAAAAGTTTCGTTAGTTTTTCTCGTGTCCGACCGAATGTATTTGCAACCTACACATTTCTTCTCCTCTGGCCATCGCTAAGAAAAACTGAAAATATAAAAACACGCGAAAATGCGAAAGAAAACTAAGAAAAAAGGAATTAAAAAACATCACTCGCTCTCTTCTCCTCCGCGCGCACACACACAACACATACACACACACACACACACTCACACACACAGACACGCACAAACATAAAATATGACGATTATCAGAAATGAATCCTATTAAAGATTTTAATCGAGTGCACTAATCACAGAGTCGGTGTAGGGTGGACTCTTAAAACCAAATGGAATAAAGTTTGATTAGAGTTGTCGGCCTTGTTAACTATTTAATCGAAAAATGGCGACTATAATGAGTGGTTAGCATTATTTGTGTTACCAAGTCGGTTGTTTTCATGTGTTGTATGCAATTATATTTCAGTGGGTTTGATTTTAACACGATCACTATCACATCTGCCATTATCACTGTCACAGAGAGATGATGATGTACAGTTTCAAGCAATAATTATTTGGAAATGTCATTTCGTCTTCAGTCACTTTCCCTTCGCCTTAACGTAGCTTCCCTCTGTCTTTTCTTTTGATATTTTCATCGTAAACGTTCTGATTAATTCGCCTCGATGGTAGCTAGATGCTAGGGATTTAAGCGTAGTCATTAATCACATCATTTTGCAATCGAAATGGCTCGATGTAACTCCTTGCTTGTGGAACTCTCTTCCAACTCCTTGCTTTCCAGTCAAATTTGATTTTCAAGAATTACATGCAATGTCAATCATTATCTTCTGTCCTCTTTGTGTCGTGCAAGACAACTGTTCTCTCCGTAATCTATCTTACATATCTATAAGCCTACCATTCGTGCATCCTTAGAATACTGCTGCCACATATGGTCCACTGTCCCTGTTATTTACCTGGAGCTCTTTCATAAGTTCTGAAGAAGAAGCTGCAATATTATTGGTCCTGGTCTGGTGGCCCAGCTTCAGTCACTTCCTCAACTCCGTAAGGTTGCCTCCCAGTGTCTTTTTTATAAATACTTTCATGGTAATTGTTCGGATTGTATCTAGACTTTGTGAATTTAAGCGCAGTACTAGGCTGGCGTAGAGATCTCATCAATTTACAATTGAGCTGGTTAGATGAAACCGTAAATTCTATGTTAAATTTCTTTTCTCGCACTTCCCTCTTGTGGAGCTCCCTTCTATCTCCATGCTTTCCAGCCAACTTTAATCTGCAAAAAATTAAATGCCATATCAATCGCTATTTACTGTCCTCCTGATTACTCTTTTCTCTTTCTGTTCATTAACAACGTTTCTGTTCCTAATTACTCCCCACCCTGCAACCCCTCGCGTCTCACTGGCTGTTCTGCTTTGCTCGGGGTGAAACCGATTAAAAATATTCTTTTCGCTTCTTAATAATTTTTCTTATATTCTTTCATACTCAGTAACCCTCTGCATCGTAGGGACTCTGTTGCCTTCCTTGGAGTGAAATGAAAAAAAAAGTGACATTTATGATTACTAGAGACTGTCAAAAATCAATGATGCATCTTTGTACTTTACAAACAATTGATATGTATAAAGTCGAAGCAAATCATATCATCGGAATGTACCTCTTCATGTATAAATTTATTTACGTTTAATAAAAATCGTTATTTTCAAAGAATTGTACAAAACAGAATATTCTTTAGTGTTCTCTCCTGTTACTTAAATTCGAATCTGACACTGGCCCGAGCCGAAAACAAAAAAAATTTAAAACAATATATACATAACAACTTCATTAAGAGTCTAAACCCTTGTTACAGGCGGGATATTTTATACGGTCAGCGTTGTGATAGCAGTTCGGATTGAGAAATCGGAGAGCCAATTTCGAATTCCAGTCAAGTTCGTTACATTTACTTTCGCGTAAATATCTTTGGGAATAGCATAAATCTACCTCTTTATCCCCAGTTAAGTGTCAACAGGACTTGCCATCTCAAAAGAATTATTAATTTAATATTCACTCGCAAAATATTGATTGATTTGTTTTCTACGGCTTATTAAGCCATTACAGGTTATTTAAAGCCAGGAAATATTTTCAAATTGTGAGAATGTTTTCGAGATAGTAATTGATGTGGTGATGCAAGTCTTACTAATTGACCCATAGCTGTGGGGAGAAGAGGTGTATTTATATCTTTCCGAAGCATAATTGCACGTAAGTGAATATAACGAACCCATCGGGAATTGGAAACTCGACTCTCCGATTAACAATTCCGAGCCATTATCAATTGCACCATCCGCACATCCAAATGTCTAGCAGTTAGTATTTCCAAGCGGTCACCCATCTAGGTACTGACCAGGCTCAACGTTGCTTATTTTCGGTGATCGTACGGGTACCGATATTTTAAATGGATGTGGCCGTATGCCATTCGCAAAAGACAATAATTATTATCAAACTCCAACATATTTATCGGCTTTAAATAACCACGGAAGGGTTGATAAACCGTAAATAAATGAATAAATCAATCAACAGTACATGGTGAATGTGCTTTGTTTTTCTTGAATCTCCTTCTCTCGCCTACCGTCACTCACGCGCTCTGCAACGACTAAAACTGACTGACATCACGAATGGTAGTGGACCTACGGTCAGCCAATGGCGCATCCGTTAGCTATTTTAATAGTTCTGGTTTCAAGTACCATCACTCCCCTTTACAGAATGATTATTCCTGGAGGTTTCATTGTTTCAATATGACACAGAAAAAACAAAGTTCTCACTACAATCAGTAATAGACTTTTGTCTTATTAACTTCTGTAATAGGAGTAATGAATAGCGACTGGGATTCAGGAATCGGAGAGCCAAGTTCGAATTCCAGTCGAATTCATTACATTAAATTTCCTCTTCTTCAATGCAGGACAGAACGGGTTCTAGAGCCTTGGATGGCAACTGGTCTACCGTAGAAAGAAATAGAACCTATTGCGGGAAAAAAAATCTGCCTCGTCAGTCATATATCGAAAGATACATGGTCGCCTAAGCATGTATCACGCATGGCACATAACTTATTCTGTAATTTCCATCTTATATATAACAATAATTTAAAATTCGTTGCAAGGTGATAAAACCACTAAGACGGGCGATAGACATCTCAGTATATAGTTATCATTGTGATCACCTGCTTGAGTGGGTCGGGAATTTATTAATTATATAAATCTTTTGGTGTTTTATAAATCAACACTAACTTTCTATTCATTTTCTTAATTTTTTACTATCTTCCTTGTCTTTTCTCTTTCCTTTACTCGTTACCTGTGTAAGGAATGAGGGAGAGAGAGAGAGATTTGTTTTTTTAACGACATATCAGCACTTTATGGGTCATTTAATTCCGAATTTAATTTTCTCTGGAGATTTGAAATAAAATATAAGTTATTCTGCTTTCACACTTGAATAGATGGCATATGGTACTCAGCTTTTATGCATATAGATGTTTGTACGGACATAATTACTTTTAGATTGCAGTTTTGTTGAAGTTATATTTTGAACTACAGTTTAGTTTGCATTGTTTTGTTTTACGGCAGATCAACCCCAATGGCTTATTTCATACCGACAACATTTTTATTGCTGGTAATATTTCTTTTCAAATGTATTGCTGGGAAAATCATTTTCTTTCAAAAATCTATTTCGTAAGAAATGTATCGCTTGTAATTTTTTTTCCACAAAAAGTACAGGTGGTATTATCTTTTTTCAAAAAGGCATTGCTGATAATAATTTTTTCTTTAAGAACTTATTGCTGGTAATAATATTTTTACACTTTCATAGTGTTTTGACCCAAGTTTCGGAGTTACCTATTTGCCCATAGATGGGACCTAAACAAGTGCTACCACCCCCGGGTTAGTGTGGACCTGGAAACACCAGCAATTAAGAAGTGGCTCCACGCTCTACAAAACCTCCTGATTAGAGGCCTTACTGCTGGACGTAGTTTATCGTCTTACCCAGGACGAGGATGAAGTACAGAGATTTCTTTAAGAAACTGTAGAATATTAAAGCGTATCCAAATGTAAACAAATGACGTCACACATTATGAAATGGACAAAATCCAACAATTATTTTAAGACATTTTAAAAAATGTTTATACATTCTTTTTATAGATACAAATATTTAAGTAAATGCTCTGTTTTCTTAATAAACAGTATTTATAATATTTACCGGCCTGAATGTCCGAGAAATTCTCATAGAAAATATTCGTTCTCCGATAGGATTCGAACCTGTATCCTACACGGAACGGTCATTTATCCTGACGTGCTCTAACCAATCGAGCCACAGAGAACCATTCGATTGAGCGGGTCGAATTTACTGCCCATTAAACTTCAATCTTCCATGAATCTCTCACAATGTCTGACGTCATTTGTTTACATTTGGATACGCTTTGAGCAGATATGAATGTACGTGAGAGATTCATGGAAGATTGTAGTTTAAAGACAGTAAAATTGACCTTGCTAACCGAACGCTCCTCTGTGGCCAAATCGGTTAAAGGCTCGTCAGGCTATATGACGGTTCCGTATAGGATACAGGTTCGATTCCTGTCGGAGGACGAATATTTTCTATGAAAAATTCTCGGACATTCAGGCCGGTAAATGCTATAAATACTGTTTATTATAAAATCAGAGCATTTACTTAAATATTTGTATCAATAAAAAAGAATGTATAAACATAAAAAGTCTTAAAATAATTGTTAGACTTTGTTCTATTTCATAATATATATATATAATTTTTTTTTAACATAAGTGTGTTAGCACGTGCTATACCCTGTCTTCATCAGCCGCCGACCAGGAGTGATCTCACGTTTTCGGTGGCTATGGTGTGACCGCCACCCCAGGCGCCACCAGCAGCATTTGCCACCAGGCAGGGTATGAAGAAAAGCTAATTGATCGTTCCACTTTGTAAATTCTCGTAATGAAATAAATAAAACGATTGTTCCTCTTCGTCGCTTCTGTCCGTAATGAAAGTTCCTGAACGCGTTTGCCGTTATTTACGCGCTCATAAAAATCGTTATAGATGATTACGCAGATATTCCACTTGCGCATGTTAGGTCGTGATGTTGCGCGCATAATATTTCAGTAATCTTTGTTCTAATCGTAACTTTCCTTTCTGGATTTGTCGTCGATTTGGTCGTTTCTCCTCTTTTTTATCTTTCATTTCCATTACTGGTCCAAACCACTCAAAGCAAACGTCGTATATTATTCTACAAAAGGAACTGATCTGTTGCCCTGTGTGACCCTTAAGATTGTTATTAAGGATAAAAGAAAGATCTTTGTCAAGATTTGTCCAAACAGCCTTCTGGTTACCTTTGGGCCACTGGATTCTTGGTTTACTTAGGATTTCTCCAGGGTGCTGTCGCTTAACTATGGAATCCTGAACGCTGTGGGTGTATTCCAGATTCATAATCCCACCACTCGATTTACATTCTCCGATAGGAGAATTACGTTGTTTGCTTCAGCGTGCCTTATGGATACGCAAACCGCGTAAACCGTTAAATCTTCTGCCGCAATCATACGTTGTAGCCGGGTCCATATCCAGGTCGTTTGCATTAAAATCAGTCTGATGGGTGATCTATTCTCCCTCCCCGCTACAGTCACCCAGAGGGCATTCTGCGTCTCTTGTATTCTTCATGCTTTAATGTAAATTCTTGTCTTTCGAAGATGTCACTCCAACTTTCTAGAGGGTCACTTCGTCTTTCCGAAGAGTCATCTTGCTTTCCAGAGAGTCTTGGCAATCAATTTTTAACATACAACGTGTGTTAGCACGTGCGATACCCTGTCTTCATCAGCCGCCGACCAGGAGTGATCTCACGTTTTCGGTGGCTATGGCGGGACCGCCACCCCAGGCGCCACCAGCATATATATATATATATATATATATATATATATATATATATATATATATATATATATATATATATATATATATGTCTGTGTGTGTGTGCGCGCGCGCGCGTGTGTTTGTGTATATATATCAAGTGTAACAGCAAAATTGTCCAGATCGTGTAACTGCATGGGATAACTGTCCATCCTATGAAATGCTTAATATCTAGAAAAGTCAGCAAACTAATTGAGTTTGTTCTTTCCATTTGTCGTAAGAACCACAGAAAAACCTTTTGAGCTATTCAGCTAGAAAGCGAACTCGTTTTGTGTCACCCCCATTCTGTTCTTCCAACGGAGCAATGGTGAGAGGGAAAAGATCATTCAAGCCCTCAGTAATAATACTATGGCTTCCATTCAAAGTCTATTCAAGAACCATCAAGAGAACGGTGAATACGTTTAAAAAAGAGGGAACCAAAAATTGAATCAGGAGGTCACAACAACAAGAGGGATCATCATTTTAACTTAGAGCTAAATATATTCTTATTGTTCCAAGTAGAGTCCAATATTGATATAAACAACTGGGAGAATTCCAGTAAATTTATCTTTAATCATTAATAATGTTAGATACAACGGTTCAAAGCTTAATCTAACAATTGTGCCATCGCACGATTTGGACAATTTTGAAGCTACAGCCGGTATATATATATATATATATATATATATATATATATATATATATATATATATATATATTTGAATTGGACATAGTCCGACAATTTATTTAAAGACATTTTATGATATGTTTAACGTTCTTTTTATAGATACAAGTATTTAAGCAAATGCTCTGTTTTATAATAAACAGTATTAAATAACATTTACCGGCCTGAATGTCCGAGAAATTTTCATAGACAGGAATGGAACCTGTATCCTATACGGAACCGTCATTTCGCTCGGCCACAGAGAAGCGTCTGGTTAGTATGGTCGATTTTACTATCTTTAAACTTAAATCTTCCATGAATCTCTTCTATTCATATCTGCTCTAGCGTATCAAATGTAAACAAATGACGTCATATTTTTTGAATTGGACATAGTCCGACAATTTATTTAAAGACATTTATATTATGTTTAACGTTCTTTTTATAGATACAAGTATTTAAGCAAATGCTCTGTTTTTATAATAAACAGTATTAAATAACATTTACCGGCCTGAATGTCCGAGAAATTTTCAATTCAGGCCGGTAAATGTTATTTAATACTGTTTATTATAAAACAGAGCATTTGCTTAAATACTTTTTATCTATAAAAAGAACGTTAAACATATCATAAAATGTCTTTAAATATATATATATATATATGTATCACACATTATGAAATGTGTGACGTTGTTTGTTTACATTTGATACGCCATGAGCAGATATGAATGTACGTGAGAGATTCATGGATGACTTTAAAAGCAGTAAATTCGACCTTGCCGACCGAACGATCTTCTGTGGCCGAATCGGTAAAAAGGCACGTCAGGCTATATGACAGATCCGTATAGGATACAGGTTCGAAGGACGGACACAACCTGTCGGAGGACGAATATTTCCTATGAAAAATTCTCGGACATTCAGGCCGGTAAATGGCCTTTAATACTGTTTATTATAAATAGAGCATTTACTTAAATACTTGTATCTATAAAAGAATGTTAAACATAAAAATGTTTTAAACTATATATGTATATATATATATATATATATGTGCATATATATATATATATATATATATATATCAGTCTGATCCATTATGGTACGCTATGTGTACACGCCTTCACCACTATAATCAAATCATATGTGCCAGTGGACTCTAAATGTTCTGTTCCAAGAACCAAGTCGGTTTACCCTCATTCGTCGAAAACGACGAAAGAGGCCAGTGTGTGTGTGTGTATATATATATATATATATATATATATATATATATATATATATATATATATATATATATATATTAGTAGTAGTAGTAATCGTATAAGTAAGTAACTATTCTCGTTTCGGAAAATCTTCGGTTTCTTGACTTGCAAAAAATCAAATCAATATCGAATGAAAAAAAGGTATAAAAAAAATGAAAGAGTCGAGAACATAAACGCCTGTCGAAGACAATCGTTCAGCATGCAGGTCCAAAGCCCAAAGACCCCCCCACGATACGAGTACGCAATTAACTAAATAAAGTGCTCAATACAGTAAGTAGAGCAGATCTATTTAAACCTAGAGAGCCAGACAGACCTACCAAGGTTTCACCTAAGCGGATCGTCAGGGAAGAGAAGCCATCCTTCCCTGACGATCTGCTTAGGTGAAACCTTGGTTGGTTTGTCTGGCTCTCTAGGTTTAACTATATATGACCCTTCCAATTGCCGTCCTATCAGTCTCCTAGCCCTCTTCGGCAAAGTATTCGAGGCCATTATCAACGCCGAAGTGATTAATCACCTGATATCCCACGATCTGCTGTCAGACAAGCATTATGGTTTCCGCTTTGCCCGATCTACTGCCGATTTGCTTACGGCCATCACTGAATTTGTCTACCAAGCTATCCATAATAACGGTGAAGCTCGTGCCGTGGCCCTTGACATCTCCAAAGCATTCGATAGAGTTTGGCATGCCGGCCTTCTTCACAAACTCCAGGGTTATGGTATCACAGGTCGATTTTTTGACCTAATACAATCATTCCTGTCAAACCGGGATTTGAAGGTTGTTCTCAGTGGATTCATCTCCAGCTCCTATCCCACTAACGCAGGTGTTCCTCAAGGCTCCATCCTAGGCCCTACTCTGTTCCTCATATTTATAAACGACCATCCTGACGCCATAGACTCCCAAGTCGGCATCTACGCTGACGACACCACTATTTACAACTGCCTCAAACACAAATATAGTGAGGCGGACAAAATTAACCTGGCAGCTCAAATTGAAAAGGACCTCCAATCGGTTGTGAACTGGGGAGAGAAATGGATGGTTAACTTTAACGCCTCTAAAACAAAACTGCTCTATATTAACCACCACAAGGATTCATCCCTGCATCCCATTAGAATGTCTGATGACCAACTTCTCGAGAGCTCCTCTCTGCGGCTGCTCGGTCTCACGCTGTCTGCTGATCTGAGATGGAACAAATACATAGAGTCAGTTGCATCAGCCACCGCAAGGAAAGTTGGTTCTCTGTGCCGAGCCAGGAAATTTTTATCCCCGGAATCGATCCTCCAAGTCTATAAATCGACCATTCGTCCTTGCATGGAGTATTGCTGTCATATATGGTCTGGGGCCCCTGCTGTTTGCCTCAGGGTTCTTGATCAGATCCAGAGACGGATAGGCAACGTAATTGGCTCTGATCTGTCATCTCGTCTGCAGTCGCTCTCTCACAGACGCGCTGTTGCCTCGCTCTGCCTTTTTTACAAGTACTTTCACGGTAATTGCTCCGAGAAGCTGCTTTCGCTTGTCCCTAGGCCTCGTGAATTTAAATGCCCCGGGAGGCTGGCATCCCGCTCCCACCCCTACACCGTGGAAACTGTTAGATGTAGACGTCTCTTCTACTCCAATAGCTTCATGTCTCGCACATCTCGCCTATGGAACTCTCTTCCCTATTACTGTTTCCCTGACAAATACAATCGCCAACGGTTTAAGTGTAGCGTCAATCGACATCTCTAGTTGCCTTGATCTATCCACTTCCTTTTCTCCACATCCTTTCATTTTTAATTCCTATCTGCTCTCGCTCCAAATCTTCTGTAACCCCCTTGCCTTGATCGACCCACTGTCTTTCTCCTTCTCCACATCCTCTCCTTTACCACTGTGTGTGTGTGTGTGTGTGTGTGTGTGTGTAATTCAAAAATTGAATACCGGAGGTAATCAAAATAGTGGTCGATGTATAAAAACAGAACTATATTAATAATAGACATACAGTTTTCCTCACTGTTAACACAACTTTGAGTTTCATGCCATATCGATATTTACAGCGTCTCCTGTAATTATAGTGCATCAGTCCATTTTATTTACGCTGGGGGTGGGGGGAGTAAAATAAATCAATAATAATGATAAATAAATAAATAAATAAATAATTTTAAAAATGTCATGATATTTGTATGCCTATTTGCATTATATTTAATATATATATATATATATATATATATATATATATATATATATATATATATATATATATATATGATAAAAATACAGTTTTAACGTATGAGTAAAAGTGCTCAATCTCAGGGAAGGGATAGAGTGCGTGAAAATATAAAAGTGGACATTGATGTCAACGCGGAGGCAATCTTCAGGCCATGTGTGTTGCGTTGTGTTGTTCAGTGGGTCGAGCCACTACACCCCCACACATGGCCGGAAAATTGCTTTCAAGCATGAAACAGACTGTCACTACTCGATGTTCATCTCCGTGTCCACTTATACACATACACACACACACACACACACACCCACACACACACACATATATATATATATATATATATATATATATATATATATATATATATATATATACATAGATATATATATATATGAAGAAATGTAGTCTTAAGATGTGCTATATTTATGGGATAAAGTGCTCAATATCAGAGATAGAGAATGTGTCAATATAAAAATGAACATAGAAGTCAATACTTAGAGGCGACAGTCTGTTTCATGCTAGATGCAATCGTCAGGCTTGATATATATATATATACGAACAAATTATAGTTTAATGTTTAGGGCTGAAAGTCACCTTAAAGTGTCCAATATAATCGGCCCAATTCCGTAGTTATGAAAATTTGGTTAAAACCCGTTTATTCTTAGAAGACTGAATAACGAGAATTCTTATAGGTAAAGCAATTTACCGCTGAATTCAGCGTTAGATTTCTAACTCGCCCGTAAATTAAAAGACTTTTCATGCCTAAAGAAGTTAGAAATGTATTTATGTTGTTCCGTCAGGAAGAAGGAGAAGAAAAATATTTACAAACTATAAATAATTAGAAAAAAATAAAGAAGGAAAAATAAAAGGAAAGGAAAGGAATAAACAAAGACGAAAAAAAAATGAAGAATGAGAAAAAGTGAGAAAGAATAATGAAGAATAAAGAAATGCGTAAAATGAAAGAGATCGGTAGAAAGAATGAAAAAGAAATTGAAAAGTGAAATGAAGAAAGTGGTAAGCTGAGGCAAGGAAGAATAAAAATGAAGAAGAAATTTAAGGGAGAAGCAAAGATAACGAAAAGAGGGTAAGAAAAAAGAGAGAAAGAGATCGAACAAAAGAAAAAAAAACGACTTTGGATGAAAATAAAAGAACCATAAAAGAACGAATCCATTAAAGAGGAAAAGAAAAATGAAAGAAAAAATAGTAGAAGGAAGTAAAAAGAGAAGAAACGAAAGAGCATGAATGAAAATTAGACGAAAGAAAAAGACAAATAATCAATTCATCATTTCGACGTTGAATGGACTTTTATTCAATTTTTAGATTTGACATTTTCGCTATAAAAAACGTATTTTGAAAGAAATGTATTAATATATATCTAGATTTTCCTATAAAAAAATCTCAGAAAATATTTTAAAAACGAAAAAAAAAATTCTCCTCGCTTTTCAGTTGATATTTTTAAAGAGAAAAACTCCAAAGGGGTTTAGAAAATTGAATATGATAAAATGAGTGGATAAAAGAAAAAGGATTTTAGAAAAAAAATCCGGAAGAATAAAGTAAAAAAAATAGTAAAGCGAAAGATAGGGATAGGGAGAGCGTGCTAGAGAGAGAGAGAGAGAGAGAGAGAGAGAGAGAGAGAGAGAGAGAGAGGGAGAGGGAGAGGAGAGGGTGGGAAGGGAGTTTAAAGACGGAAGACGTAAAAAAGAGAAAGGACGAGTAAAGGAGGGAAAGAAAGAGTAAAGAAGAGAAAGGAAGAGTAAAAGAGAGAAAGAAGGGTTAATGGAGAGAAAGGAAGATTAAAGGATAGAAAGGAAGAGTAAAAGAGAGAAAGGAAGAGTAAAGGAGAGAAAGGAAGAGTAAAAGAGAGAAAGGAAGAGTCAAGGAGAGAAAGAAAGAGTAAAGGAGAGAAAGGAAGAGTCAAGGAGAGAAAGAAAGATAAAAGGAGAGAAAGGAAGAGTAAAGGAGAGAAAGGAAGAGTAAAAG
This sequence comes from Acanthosepion esculentum, assembly GCA_964036315.1. NCBI lineage: Eukaryota > Metazoa > Mollusca > Cephalopoda > Sepiida > Sepiidae > Acanthosepion > Acanthosepion esculentum. Next base: position 77,715,288 of record OZ038513.1, read on the forward strand.
AGAGAAAGGAAGAGTAAAGGAGAGAAAGGAAGAGTAAAAGAGAGAAAGGAAGAGTAAAGGAGAGAAAGGAAGATTAAAGGATAGAAAGGAAGAGTAAAGGAGAGAAAGGAAGAGTAAACGAGAGAAAGGAAGAGTAAAGGAGGGAAAGGAAGAGTAAAAGAGAGAAAGGAAGAGTAAAGGAGAGAAAGGAAGATTAAAGGATAGAAAGGAAGAGTAAAGGAGAGAAAGGAAGAGAAAAAGAGAGAAAGGAAGAGTCAAGGAGAGAAAGAAAGAGTAAAGGAGAGAAAGGAAGAGTCAAGGAGAGAAAGAAAGATAAAAGGAGAGAAAGGAAGAGTAAAGGAGAGAAAGGAAGAGTAAAGGAGAGAAAGGAAGAGTAAAAGAGAGAAAGGAAGATTAAAGGATAGAAAGGAAGAGTAAAGGAGAGAAAGGAAGAGTAAAAGAGAGAAAGGAAGAGTAAAGGAGAGAAAAGAAGAGTAAAAGAGAGAAAGGAAGAGTAAAGGAGAGAAAGGAAGATTAAAGGATAGAAAGGAAGAGTAAAGGAGAGAAAGGAAGAGTAAAGGAGAGAAAGGAAGAGTAAAGGAGAGAAAGAAAGATAAAAGGAGAGAAAGGAAGAGTCAAGGAGAGAAAGAAAGATAAAAGGAGAGAAAGGAAGAGTAAAGGAGAGAAAGGAAGAGTAAAGGAGAGAAAGGAAGAGTAAAAGAGAGAAAGGAAGAGTAAAGGAGAGAAAGAAAGAGTAAAGGAGAGAAAGAAAGATAAAAGGAGAGAAAGGAATAGTAAAAGAGAGAAAGGAAGAGTAAAGGAGAGAAAGAAATATAAAAGGAGAGTAACGAAGAGTAAAGTATAGAAAGGAAGAATAAAGGAGAGAAAGGAAGAGTAAAAGAGAGAAAGGAAGAGTAAAGGGGAGAAAGAAAGAGTAAAGGAGAGAAAGAAAGATAAAAGGAGAGAAAGGAATAGTAAAAGAGAGAAAGGAAGAGTAAAGGAGAGAAAGAAAGATAAAAGGAGAGAAACGAAGAGTAAAGGATAGAAAGGAAGAATAAAGGAGAGAAAGGAAGAGTAAAAGAGAGAAAGGAAGAGTAAAGGAGAGAAAGAAAGAGTAAAGGAGAGAAAGAAAGATAAAAGGAGAGAAAGGAATAGTAAAAGAGAGAAAGGAAGAGTAAAGGAGAGAAAGAAAGATAAAAGGAGAGAAACGAAGAGTAAAGGATAGAAAGGAAGAATAAAGGAGAGAAAGGAAGAGTAAAAGAGAGAAAGGAAGAGTAAAGGAGAGAAAGAAAGAGTAAAGGAGAGAAAGAAAGATAAAAGGAGAGAAAGGAATAGTAAAAGAGAGAAAGGAAGAGTAAAGGAGAGAAAGAAAGATAAAAGGAGAGAAACGAAGAGTAAAGGATAGAAAGGAAGAATAAAGGACAGAAACGAAGAGTAAAGGAGAGAAAGGAAGAATAAAGGAGAGAAACGAAGAGTAAAGGATAGAAAGGAAGTTTAAAAGCGGAAGAAAAATGTTTGTCAGGAGAGCTTTTGACGGAAAATAGAAAACAAGTAAAAAATAAATTGAGAAAAAAGAAGGAATGACTGAATAAATATACGAAGGAAAATAAGAGTCTAAAAATTAAGAAAATATTTAATAAATGGTAATTAAAGAATTAGGAGTAAGAAAAGGAAGATTGAAAGGGAATTAATCAAGAGAGATAATAAAAACAGAAAGAAATCGAAGAATGAATCAAAGTAGGACTGGCTAAGAAAGAAAGAAAGAAATAGAAAAAGATTAAGAAACTGGACAGGCGAGAAAAGAAATAATAAAAGAAACAACGAACCAAAGATATCACTGAAATGAAAAAGAGAAAGAAAAAAAAGAAAAATTAGCAAAGAAAGAAAGAAAGAAAGAAAGAAAGAAAGAAAGAAAGAAAGAAAGGAAGGAACGAAGGAAGGAAGGAAGGAAAGAAGGAAGGAAGGAAGATATCAAAAGCGTAAAAAAGAAAGGTTAGTTTGAAACGGATCAACGAACGAACGAAAGAAAGAAAAAAGAAAGAAAGAAAGAAATAGAAATCGAAAAAATGAAGGACTAGTTAGAAAAAAGAAAGAGAGAAAAGGATAAAAGTACTAACTCGAAAAGAAAGAAAGAAAGATAGAAAGAAAGAAAGAGAGAAAAGGATAAAAGTACTAACTCGAAAAGAAAGAAAGAAAGATAGAAAGAAAGAAAGAGAGAAAAGGATAAAAGTACTAACTCGAAAAGAAAGAAAGAAAGATAGAAAGAAAGAAAGAGAGAAAAGGATAAAAGTACTAACTCGAAAAGAAAGAAAGAAAGATAGAAAGAAAGAAAGAGAGAAAAGGATAAAAGTACTAACTCGAAAAGAAAGAAAGAAAGAATGAAAGAAAGAAAGAGAGAAAAGGATAAAAGTACTAACTCGAAAAGAAAGAAAGAAAGATAGAAAGAAAGAAAGAGAGAAAAGGATAAAAGTACTAACTCGAAAAGAAAGAAAGAAAGATAGAAAGAAAGAAAGAGAGAAAAGGATAAAAGTACTAACTCGAAAAGAAAGAAAGAAAGATAGAAAGAAAGAAAGAGAGAAAAGGATAAAAGTACTAACTCGAAAAGAAAGAAAGAAAGATAGAAAGAAAGAAAGAGAGAAAAGGATAAAAGTACTAACTCGAAAAGAAAGAAAGAAAGATAGAAAGAAAGAAAGAGAGAAAAGGATAAAAGTACTAACTCGAAAAGAAAGAAAGAAAGAATGAAAGAAAGAAAGAGAGAAAAGGATAAAAGTACTAACTCGAAAAGAAAGAAAGAAAGATAGAAAGAAAGAAAGAGAAAGAAAAAATTAGGAAAAGAAAGGATTGGTAGAAAATAAAGAAAGAAATAAAGAAAGAAAGAAAGAAATAAAGAAAGAAAGAAATGAAGGAAGATATCAAAAGCGTAAAAAAGCAAGGTTAGTTCGAAATGGATGAACGAACAAACGAAAGAAAGCAAAAAAGAAAGAAAGAAAGAAAGGAAAAGAATGAAAGAAAGCGATACATAGATATATGAGCGAGCGAGAGAAAAAAGAAATTGTCAATAAATTAAACACAAGAGGAAAATGCAAGTTTCGGTCGAAAAAACGGAAAGTAAAACAGAACAACAACAAAAAACGATTTAATGGAAAGAAGAATTGTGTGAAAAGAAAGAAAGAAAGAAAGAAAGAAAGAAAGGAAGGAAGGAAGAAAGAAAAGAAGAGTAACAAGAAAAAAAAGTCACTTGATCTTATATAAAGCCTTCTCATCGGCCTTTCAATTGCACCAGGGTGGTGAGAGCCAGCCGTATTGCGATCCTCCTCCCCCCTCCGGCCGTCCCCCTGCGATTGTCCCACCCTCTTTCGTTTTTCTTTTTCTGTCGGCCGTCCGCACTCTTTTGCCCTGCTTCCTCATTATGCCCCATTCACAATGGAAGCGCAGAGGCAAAAAGAATAAAAAGAACGTGAAACGAAGGCCAAGTCAAAGAAAACAGAACCTCCGTAAAATCCGTGCTCGTCTTTTCAAGTAGTCATTACGATCATAATAATAATAATAATAATAATAATAATAATAAACCCTATTTAAAAATCCTAAATTCTCTTTTGGACAAAATGTTATTAAAAAATCAAGAAGAAATTGAGCGAAAGATTAAAAACACGAGAAATAAACGAAATTAAATGCTTCAGAGAAAATCTAGAAAAAATAATGCAAAAGAAAAAAAAGATGAAGTATTCTATATCCATACGAGTAGGTATAAAGAAAAGTTCAAGAACTGAGGGTGACGTCGACACGAATAAATTTTTTGTTAATTTAATTAATTTAAAAAAAAAATGAATCGAGGATAAGAATAAAGTATAAAAAACTAAGGAAGACATTCTATTAAAAATGAATTAAAAAACAAAAAAGAACTTTTAAATGAAAACTAAAACGAAACGAAAACAACTTCAATAGGAGAGAGAGAGAGAGGGAGAGAAAGAGAGAGTGAAACAGAGAGAGTGAGAGAGAGAAAGTGAATGAGAGAATAAGAGACAGTGAAAGATAGAGAGAGAGAGTGAGTGTGGAACAGAGAGAGAGAGAGAGAGAGAGAGAGAGAATGAGAGAGAGTGAGAGAGAAAGTGAATGAGAGAATAAGAGACAGTGAGCGATAGAGAGAGAGAGAGTGAGTGTGAAACAGAGAGATAGAGTGAGAGAGTTAGAGAGAAAGTGAATGAGAGAATAAGAGACAGTGACGGATAGAAAGAGAGAGAGAGTGAAACAGAGAGAGAGTGAGAGAGAGGTAGAGAGAAAGTGAATGAGAGAATAAGAAACAGTAAGAGATAGATAGATAGAAAGAGAGAGAGAGAGAGTGTGTATGAAACAGAGAGAGAGTGAGAGAGAGAGTTAGAGAGAAAGTGAATGAGAGAATAAGAGACAGTGAGAGATAGATAGATAGATAGAGAGTGAATGTGAAACAGAGAGAGTGAGAGAGAGAGAGAAAGTGAATGAGAGAATAAGATAAATTGAGAGATAGAGAGAGAGAGAGTGAGTGTGAAACAGAGAGAGAGTGAGAGTGAGTTAGAGAGAAAGTGAATGAGAGAATAAGAGACAGTCAGGTATAGAGAGATAGATAGATAGAGAGAGAGAGAGAGAGAGAGAGAGAGAGAGAGTCGATTAGTGTCTGCGGATAGAAATAATGTTTATATAAAAGGGACATTTTTTTCTTTTTTTAATCATTTCATCCCAAGCAAGGCAATAAAGCCACCAAGACGCAAGAGATTACTGAGTGTGAGTGAATATGAGAAAAAAAATTATTAAGGAAAGAGGACAATAAAAGAACAGTTATTAAAAATACCGAAGGTAACGATTGCATTAAAACTTTTGAAGGTCAAAGTTGACTGGGGGGCCAGAAATCGGAACTGAATTTCACAACCGAGTAACGCGAGAGAGGACATTGTTAACATAGAACTTACGGTTGTATGTAGCCAATTCAACTGCAAGTTGATGAGACCTTGTCGCTAATCTATTACTGCGTTTGAATTCATAAAACCTCGAGGAAAGCTCTTCAGAAACTGAAAGTATTTATAAAAAAAAAGGCCCTGGGAAGCTACGTTACAGCGATGGGAAAGTGAATTAAGCCGATATGCCAGATCAAGACCAATAACACAGCAGATTCTTGTTTGGATTTTATCAAGAATCTCTCTCTATATAGCAGAAGCACTAGACCAGGTGTTGCAGCCATATTCAAAGCATGGGTGAATGGTAGACTTATAAAGGTGTAAGATAGATTCTGTCAGAAAAAAATTTTCTGGCACGACACAGTGAACCAAGATTCTTAGTAGCAGACTTGATTCATTGTAATCTGTTGACTTTATGTCAGCGGAAAACATTATATAATCTGAGAAACCCCTTTCTGATTTCTATCAGCAAGGCCGATGCTGACTTCCAGGAGAGTGACTCGTTACATTTACTATTTACATTATTCGGACTATTGTCCTCATCTTTGTCGCCATATTTATCACAACGTTTCGGCCTTTCTGTATCTGCCTATATTTCTGAGATGAGGTATTATGTACACTATTTACATTATTCGCACCTATCCTCATCTTTGTCACCATATTTATTACAACGTTTCGGTCTTTCTGTGTCTGGCTATATTTCTGAGATGATGTATTATGTACACTATTTACATTATTCGGACTATTTATTACAACTTTTCAGCAGTTGTACGCTCCGGCCTTCTTCGGGTGGTTGGAATGTCGAACTGAACCCTTTATTTCGCTCACTAGTGTAGACTGTTCTAGTTCCACGTGCCATGTTTAATGGATGTCAGTTATCAGTTATTTCCTGTAAATTCCCCTCTCCAAATTCTCCACTGCCATAACCGGGTATTGAACTCACACTCTTTGTGTCCTATCAGAGATATAACCAATGCCTTTATCCACTGTGCCTTGTGTCCTTGAGGATATCTGTGTATGAATTTCTGGGTATTATAAACCTAATGTCTCAGCAAACATTTTTTACGACTGCTCATATTGCAAAATTTTTTGCTGTTATCATTGCATGTTTTTACCAATTTCTGTTGTTATTATCGCTTTTCTCTGGCACTCCTTATTACTGGTTCCCATATTGTAATCATTTCTATGCTTGGTAGGCTCAGGAGATTTTTGTGGCCTAGCATATCTGCTGATTCCTTAAGTTTACGAATTTTCCAATAGTTTTCTTTGTCTATGATCTCAACCTGATCCCACAGAGGGCGGTGATCTCCCTTTTCTCTCTATATCTGGTCAGCCACGCCTGATTTTTCCATTTCCCCTCGCGACAAAGATGAGGACAATAGTCTCTCATCAACACATCTATCACGACCTCTCATACCAAACCTAATGGTTTTATTAACACTTAGGCAGAAATTCGTTTTTGCCAACAGTTCAGAAAGGAGTTCAAGGCTCACTAACAAATACAGAAAACGAACAATAAAACATTAAAAGAATATAAGAAAAATTTATTCCTTTTAAAAAATGTATTCCTTTTGCCTGAAGAAGATCATGAGACCGGAAACCCGTGTAGCAAAATATTAAGAATAAAATATAATATATATACTAAAACAAATTCGCATTATAACCAAAAACGTTTGCGGTTTCTCTCTTTTTTAAAATATATATTTTCCTCTCGTTAGAACAACTATAACCTTTTTCCTATATATATATATATATATATATATATATATATATATATATATATATATATATATATATATATATTGTGTATTTATGTAGCAATCTTTCTTTTATAGATGTTTTGTTAAAGACGACTGAGAAGTTAAGCTTTTTATTGTTTTTGTACAAGTGTTTGCTTTTCTGGACACAAAGTGTGTAAAAACTGTTCAAATGATCTGCATTACCGAGCGCTTTCGGGTATGGTTTTAGCATTTAATAAGTATGATTTTATTTTTACTTTTTAACTGAATGTCTAGAGTTATAGGGATGTTTTATTTCCCAAACAACGTCAGTACATTGTGGCCGTGTTCGTTTTAATGCTACTGAGTGTTAAAAAGAATGTGTTCTTGGTGTGGTCTTGGTGGTCCGGGGGATCTCTGGCTTCCTCGATCCATAGTTTGCGGTGCCACGGAATATGTCTCAGCAACGCGACGATAAACAGCACCAAAGGTTGGATGACTGAGCTACCTTCGGTTTGGAGACGCAATCTGATACAGCCGTGCAGCCTCGTGTCCATTACCATTCGCGTGGCCGAATGTAAAAATTATATCTGCCTGCTCACAATATAGATATCCTGCCATCGTCAAACGAAACACTTCTGACTATGAAACACTTTAAACATTGAAGACAATCTAGCCACAAATGTACACGAATGACAAGTGTAACCTAGTCTAGCGGCAACACATCGCCATCTACGTAAACTTTCTTTAAACTTAATAACTTAAAAAGAAATGATTTGTGGACATATGTTTATATGAACCTTTGTCCTTATTTTGGCGTGAGGGACCCGCCCCCAAAAGTTTGTAAAAGTTTGATACACTCTGTATATATGCATATATACCTTTGCATGCGAATCGATTTTAATTTTGAGGTATAAATATGAACTAAAAATTTCGTCCAATGTTTTTAATTTAAAGAAAATAAAAATTAATTCTGCTCGTTTTACGAAAAAAAATAAGAGAATGAGAAATGTTTTCAATTATTGATAATTTACGCGTGTATTTATGAGTTTAACGCGTATGTGCTTTATATGCGCTTGTATCTCGCTTAGTATGCGTTTTTCCTGTGTGAAAAATAGATAGGAAGGAATCTATGCGTGTGTATGCGTATGGGCTTGTCCTTATTGAAAGAGTGTATTACTGTATATACTTGTGTTTGTGCATGGCTATCAGTATACGTTGAGCTGTACGTTTTCCATTTCTATGGCGACTTTTATGTAGTGGGGTGCGTGGAGGTGGGTTCGATCCGTTGACAAATTCGGCGTGAAATATTTATGCTATATTTCAAATGCATTTCCTATTTAATTTGTTCTCTAGTTAAATTCCCGATAGAAAATATTTCCAATATTGAAAAATGTCTGTACTTAAAGGTGTTTTTCGTCTGTGTCATGTTTGAAATATATTTTTATCCTGTATATTAGATTATATTTATTGAGTGTATATTTCTATCAAACCCCCCACCAACCCACTTCACATGCCATCGCACACATACACATAGGAAAACGCACTCGGATGCACACAAAAAGCAGACACACACACACACACACACACACACACACACACACACACACACACACACACACACATATATATATATATATATATATATATATATATATATATATATATATATATATATATATATACTGATTTAGATACCCAGTCATATTAATATGTGTACATCTATATTTGTTCATACAGACAGCTTGATATATTTGGGAAGGATATTAGAATAATCCAGAACATATACTCGGAAATAAACGCCTGCACACGGATAGAAAATGAATTTATTACTTATACAACAATAGAAAGGGGTGTAAGACAAGGAGGTGTTTTCTTACCGGACTTGATCAACATTTACAATGAGATGATTCTGAGAGAATGAGTAATGCTATCAAGATTCATTATTGGTGGCCATAATCTTAACAACTTAAGGTATGTAGATGACACAGTGTTGATAACAGACGTAGAAAGGGACTTCTACAGAAGCTAGTGAAGGAAAGCGAGAAGAAAGGACTAAGTGTCAATTGCAAGAAGACAGAATTTATGGTTGTTAGCAAAAGGGACAACCCAACATGCAAATTACAAATTGGAGATACCAAAATATGAGCATATGAAAATAATTTTCCTTTTTTGCAGATATTATTATTATTATTATTATTATTATTATTATTATTATTTCAGTACTTTCTAAAATAAAGACTAAGACTAAGTGTCAATAGCAAGACGACAGAATTTATGGTTGTTTGGTTTGGTTGGTTGTTTGGTTTAACGGCATTCCAACCTTAGTTGTCATTTTATGCCGAAAATGATTTTGAGTGACTTTCATTTGGATTTCAAAAATGTATTGCTGGAAACATTTGGTTTTCAAAAATGTATTGCTGGAAACATTTGGTTTTCAAAAATGTATTGCTGGAAACATTTGGTTTTCAAAAATGGATTGCTGGAAACATTTGGTTTTCAAAAATGGATTGCTGGAAACATTTGGTTTTCAAAAATGGATTGCTGGAAACATTTGGTTTTCAAAAATGTATTGCTGGAAACATTTGGTTTTCAAAAATGGATTGCTGGAAACATTTGGTTTTCAAAAATGGATTGCTGGAAACATTTGGTTTTCAAAAATGGATTGCTGGAAACATTTGGTTTTCAAAAATGTATTGCTGGAAACATTTGGTTTTCAAAAATGTATTGCTGGAAACATTTGGTTTTCAAAAATGGATTGCTGGAAACATTTGGTTTTCAAAAATGGATTGCTGGAAACATTTGGTTTTCAAAAATGGATTGCTGGAAACATTTGGTTTTCAAAAATGTATTGCTGGAAACATTTGGTTTTCAAAAATGTATTGCTGGAAACATTTGGTTTTCAAAAATGGATTGCTGGAAACATTTGGTTTTCAAAAATGGATTGCTGGAAACATTTGGATTTCAAAACTGTATTGCTGGAAACATTTGGTTTTCAAAAATGTATTGCTGGAAACATTTGGTTTTCAAAAATGTATTGCTGGAAACATTTGGTTTTCAAAAATGTATTGCTGGAAACATTTGGTTTTCAAAAATGTATTGCTGGAAACATTTGGATGTCAAAACTGTATTGCTGGAAACATTTGGTTTTCAAAAATGGATTGCTGGAAACATTTGGTTTTCAAAAATGTATTGCTGGAAACATTTGGTTTTCAAAAATGGATTGCTGGAAACATTTGGTTTTCAAAAATGGATTGCTGGAAACATTTGGTTTTCAAAAATGGATTGCTGGAAACATTTGGTTTTCAAAAATGGATTGCTGGAAACATTTGGTTTTCAAAAATGGATTGCTGGAAACATTTGGTTTTCAAAAATGTATTGCTGGAAACATTTGGTTTTCAAAAATGTATTGCTGGAAACATTTGGTTTTCAAAAATGGATTGCTGGAAACATTTGGTTTTCAAAAATGGATTGCTGGAAACATTTGGTTTTCAAAAATGGATTGCTGGAAACATTTGGTTTTCAAAAATGGATTGCTGGAAACATTTGGTTTTCAAAAATGTATTGCTGGAAACATTTGGTTTTCAAAAATGTATTGCTGGAAACATTTGGTTTTCAAAAATGGATTGCTGGAAACATTTGGTTTTCAAAAATGGATTGCTGGAAACATTTGGATTTCAAAACTGTATTGCTGGAAACATTTGGTTTTCAAAAATGTATTGCTGGAAACATTTGGTTTTCAAAAATGTATTGCTGGAAACATTTGGTTTTCAAAAATGTATTGCTGGAAACATTTGGTTTTCAAAAATGTATTGCTGGAAACATTTGGATTTCAAAACTGTATTGCTGGAAACATTTGGTTTTCAAAAATGGATTGCTGGAAACATTTGGTTTTCAAAAATGTATTGCTGGAAACATTTGGTTTTCAAAAATGTATTGCTGTAAATATTTGGTTTTCAAAAATGTATTGCTGGAAACATTTGGTTTTCAAAAATGTATTGCTGGAAACATTTGGTTTTCAAAAATGTATTGCTGGAAACATTTGGTTTTCAAAAATGTATTGCTGGAAACATTTGATTTTCAAAAATGTATTGCTGGAAATATTTGGTTTTCAAAACGTATTGCTGTGGAAACATTTGGTTTTCAAAAATGTATTGCTGGAAACATTTGGTTTTCAAAAATGTATCGCTGGAAACATTTGGTTTTCAAAACGTATTGCTGTGGAAACATTTGGTTTTCAAAAATGTATTGCTGGAAACATTTGGTTTTCAAAAATGTATTGCTGGAAACATTTGGTTTTCAAAAATGTATTGCTGGAAACATTTGGATGTCAAAACTGTATTGCTGGAAACATTTGGTTTTCAAAAATGGATTGCTGGAAACATTTGGTTTTCAAAAATGTATTGCTGGAAACATTTGGTTTTCAAAAATGGATTGCTGGAAACATTTGGTTTTCAAAAATGGATTGCTGGAAACATTTGGTTTTCAAAAATGGATTGCTGGAAACATTTGGTTTTCAAAAATGGATTGCTGGAAACATTTGGTTTTCAAAAATGGATTGCTGGAAACATTTGGTTTTCAAAAATGTATTGCTGGAAACATTTGGTTTTCAAAAATGTATTGCTGGAAACATTTGGTTTTCAAAAATGGATTGCTGGAAACATTTGGTTTTCAAAAATGGATTGCTGGAAACATTTGGTTTTCAAAAATGGATTGCTGGAAACATTTGGTTTTCAAAAATGGATTGCTGGAAACATTTGGTTTTCAAAAATGTATTGCTGGAAACATTTGGTTTTCAAAAATGTATTGCTGGAAACATTTGGTTTTCAAAAATGGATTGCTGGAAACATTTGGTTTTCAAAAATGGATTGCTGGAAACATTTGGATTTCAAAACTGTATTGCTGGAAACATTTGGTTTTCAAAAATGTATTGCTGGAAACATTTGGTTTTCAAAAATGTATTGCTGGAAACATTTGGTTTTCAAAAATGTATTGCTGGAAACATTTGGTTTTCAAAAATGTATTGCTGGAAACATTTGGATTTCAAAACTGTATTGCTGGAAACATTTGGTTTTCAAAAATGGATTGCTGGAAACATTTGGTTTTCAAAAATGTATTGCTGGAAACATTTGGTTTTCAAAAATGTATTGCTGTAAATATTTGGTTTTCAAAAATGTATTGCTGGAAACATTTGGTTTTCAAAAATGTATTGCTGGAAACATTTGGTTTTCAAAAATGTATTGCTGGAAACATTTGGTTTTCAAAAATGTATTGCTGGAAACATTTGATTTTCAAAAATGTATTGCTGGAAATATTTGGTTTTCAAAACGTATTGCTGTGGAAACATTTGGTTTTCAAAAATGTATTGCTGGAAACATTTGGTTTTCAAAAATGTATCGCTGGAAACATTTGGTTTTCAAAACGTATTGCTGTGGAAACATTTGGTTTTCAAAAATGTATTGCTGGAAACATTTGGTTTTCAAAAGTGTATTACTGGAAACATTTGGTTTTCAAAAATGTATTGTTCGAAAATGTATAGCTGGTAATACTATTTTTCCAAAAACGTATAGCCGACAACCTTATTTTTTTCAAAAACAGCCTTTCTGTTGGACATAGTTTATCGTCGTACCCAGTATGTATATGCAGTTTACCGTCATACCCATGAACGCGGATGCAGTTTACCGTCATGCCCAGGATGGTATGGTTGTTAGCAAAAGGGTCAATCCAACATGCAAATTACAAACTGGAGATGTCCAATCAAACAGGTGCAACAATTTAAGTAATTGGGAAGTGTTTTAACATGGGACGGGAAGTGCGACACCGAAATCCGAATTCACTGCCATATAGAAGGACTGATATTACAAAACAGTTCATTCATATATATATATATATATATATATATATATATATATATATATATATATATATATATATATATATATATAATTAATTAATTTTATTCAATGATATTTTATTATATATCCATTTTTTTCCTCCTCACATTTTTCATCTAACCACAGCCCACCTTTCTACATTTGACAACATGCTCCGACATTTTTTTACTACAACATGCTACACGCGAGACATATTCCCCCATCCCCAACCTATAACTCTCTTCATCTATGTTTACACTCTCACTCCCAGCAGGACACACACTAGTAATAATAGACCTGCCTAACGCTTTTACACCGATCCAAATTTTAAATTTAACTTTATTTTCATAAGTATCGCACATCATGGATTCAAACACAGATCGGGTTTTTGCTAACAATACGATTTCCACTAGAAAATACAGCATCTACAAAAACATGTATCGGTGAGTAATTCCCATTGCTTTCTTTATTCCTCGATCCGTTGATGAAGGACACAGGCGTGTCCGAAAATTCCGAGCTTAAAACCTTTCTTTCCGAGCTTCAATTTTGTAATTAATATTTAATAAAAGTTTATTATTATATTGGTATCCTTTCGTTTCTCCTTATTTTATTAACTAAGCTATCTATTTTACACACACACACACACACACACACACACACACACACACACACACACACACACACACACATATATATATATATATATATATATATATATATATATATATATATATATGATAAAATATAGTTTTAAGTAACAGTCTGTTTCATGCTATTCATACTAACCGTAACCCTAAGCTTGGCGATTGCGTTAAGCATAAAACAGACTGATGCCAGATCAGGACTAATACTATTGCTGATTCTTCTTTGGCTTTTATTAAGGATCTCTAGATATATAGCCGGAACACCAGACGATATGTGTCAGCAATTTTCTAAGGCTGGATAAATTGTAGACATATAGATATGTAAGATAGATTCTGGAGAGAAAAAAATGTCTAGCATAACACAGTGAACTAAATTTCTTACTAGCTTCTTTGCTCCAGTTAACAACAGACTGTAGGTAATTTTTGAGAACAGTCGCCAATTTGACCTTTTATTGAACTGATCAGACTTAATAGCGAGTTAGATGTAAATACCAAGTTGAGGGCTGATGTCCTGAAGGTCGTTAACGAAAATGAAAAACAACGTGGGGCCAACGATAGAGCTCTGTTGGACAACGGCATTAGCACAAAAGGATCTAGAAGAGTTGGTCTTTCAGGATAATGTTCATTTCACACTTTTATAAAGACTGAATCACCTTGATTACTGTGTGTGTTGAGCAGTTGAGTGAGACACCGCAACTTTTCAACTAGCAAGAAGACCTCTGTGCCAAATCCCTATCGAAAGCTTTCGAGATGCCGAAAGCAATAGCCTGAACTTCACCATTTTTATCAGGAGTTTGATAGACTCTTTCTGCAATTAACGTTAGTACATCAGCAGTTGACCTTGACGAACGAAAGACATATTGCTTATTTGAAAGTACGCGATTCAGCTTTGATTAGGGCCCCTAGTATTTTCCCAAAAAGAGGGAGATCCTAGGAAGGGTCGGACGGTTCACTCGAGTTCTTAAAAAAATGGAACAACAGATAAGGATTTCCAACAGGCTGGAAAGCAACAGACATCAAGGCATTTACTATACACTTTAGAGAGAACTGGAGCCACTTCAGGAGAACACTTCTTAACGTCTATTACAGGGAATACCATAAGGTCAAGATACATTTGGGGGTTCCAGATTAGAGATGATAGCAGAAGCCATAGACGGGGTTATATGTATATCACTCAACATAAATTCAGTTATATATATATCGCTTGCGCTCGATAAATTGTCGTTTGAATTACGCAAGAAATGGAAATAACACTGACATCTCATTTTAATACATATTTACCAAAATTGAGGAAATCTTTTCAATAAAATCGCTATTAGCTTCAAAGACGGCCTCCAGACGACTTCAGAATCTCCGGCATCTCTTCTGGACGGTATCCTTGATTAAGTTGCCTTCAGTTTTTATCGTTGGTGTTAGAAGGAGTTTTGTTTGTCTCTCGCTCAACTCCTCCCCACGCATAATAATCAAAGGGGTTGAAGTCTGGGGAGTTAGGCTGCCAGATGTAAGGGGTGATGTGATCGTAGAAATTGTCTGACAGCCATGTCCTGTTGCAAGATATAGGGTCTTCTAGGAGCCACCCTCTTGACCCAGGGTAGCACTACCTGATGTAGGCCTCGGTGTTGAGTCGGAAGCCCTCATCATATCAGAACGATCAGAGTGAGTTTTCCGAGTTGCCGTATCTTCGTAATCACCATTAGACTCATCCAACTCTTTCTGAATTCTCTGAACTGTCCTCATATTGACACGCAAACATTCTGAAATCAGTACAGAATGACGTTTCCAAATTCCTAGCCGAGTGAATTGCGTCATGGTACTCTTTTTTCTCACAGGCGGTGCCAAACTGACCCTATTATACGGTGCAGTCGACAAAATAAAAAAAACAACACGCTTACGCGAAATTAAAAATATGAAACGGCGACATTTTACCCATCGCACCCTGTGTATGTACGAAGATGATGGGATAAAATGGAAAAGCCTATGTGGCATGGTGCAGAGTCCTGTTGCCAGACATAGACTCTTACAGCAGCCACTCTCTTAAGGCAGGGTAGCACTATCTCCTCAAGGCATTTGTTATAGGCCTCCGTATTGAGTCTGAGGCTCTCACCAAAAGATTCGGGAGTTCTTTTCTCATCAGAACAATCAGCTATACTGCCGTTCCGTCGTAATCACCATTAAACTCATCTAACTCATTCCGAATCCTCTGCTCTGTCCCCACACTGACACCCCAAAACATTGAAATGTTCGCATTGGAGGTTCCAGCGCGAATTCCAAGCAGTAAAGCATGTCATTTCCAGATTTCTGGCTGAGTGAATTGCGTAATGGTGTTTTTTTTTTCAAATACTGTACCCAACTGACCCTACTATACTGTGCAGTTGACAAAATATACATATATATATATATATATATATATGCATACATATATATATGGTTACATATATATTTTTATATATACATATATATACACATATAAAAATGTTGACCACTTGTTGACCAACCTATGTATGTGTATGTACGTCTCTCTCTCTCTCTCTCTATATATATATATATATATATATGTGTGTGTGTGTGTGTGTGTGTGTGTGTGTGTGTGTGTGTGTGTGTGTGTGTGTGTATGATAACAATAGATTTTTACGTACATACCCCAATATATACCATGACTGACAGAATTACAAGACTTCAGAATGGTTGGGTTATACTGAAGTGGAAACGATCGTGGAGCGTCACGGGTAGAAACTATTAACATGGAACTTACGGTTGTATCTAGCAATTTCAATAGTAAAAAAGATGAGACCTAGCTACCAATCTAGTACTGCGCTTCAATTCGTGGTCCAGAAAGATCATCAGAACAATTACCTTGGAAACATTTGCTGAAAAGTCACAGGGATCTTCATTTCGTCGTTGGGTGACTGAAGCCGAAATATCAGGTTAAAAATCTTTCAATTCTGTCAAGAATTTCTAAATACATACCAGGTGTACCAGACCATATGTGAGAGCACGGACGAATGTGTAATTGTATAAAAAATGTTTAGAATGTCATAGTAAACCAATTTTATTTACAGCAGTCCTAGAAATTGATTCAACAGAAGCTTTCCATTTTCTGTCAGTGGAAAATATTAAACCAAGATATCGCGATAAGTTACTCTCCTAAGGTCAGTAACTCATCGTGCCTTTCTGACGGAAGGAAAATGGCGATAAAAAGTTCTTGTTCAGTTTTGTTATGGGAGGCGTTAAAATTTAAAAGCCATTTCTTGCCTCAAGTAACAAACGATTGAATTTCAGTTTCAAGATCAGCTTCCAATCTGAATTTATCGAATGTGTCAGATTTACCTAAGACATTAGTGAATAGTTGTGCCTTTTGATCATTGATACGGAGTCGAGAAGTGATGACATCGGGAAGGTGGTTGATGAAAATTACTAACAAAGTAGGGTATATATCTGGTTTAGGAGACATTTGCATTAATATAAAAAGATTTCGTTGCCATTCAAGATAATTATCACTTCGCAAATTAATAAGAAAGAATGTACCAAATTGTTGTGTCGGAAACCTACCACCCCTCTTGAAGATGAACTTGTCTGCGTCTGTGAACAAAGACTTTAAATAGTGGCATGTCAGTTGACATGGGAGAGACAGGGAGACCGAGAAGTTCTTGGCTGAGCTAGTTATTGACTACTCAGGCGATTTCTGTACCTTTTACCAACCTATTAAAACCCTTTTTATTGTTACGTGTTATTTGGCGTTTGTCTCGAAAAACCCCAGATCAATATCATAACACAAATAAAAAAATCGGCTCCAAACAGCATAAGCCTTCAACTTGAATGCCAACTCTGTCAACCATCTTGGAGATATCTAACGCAACAAACAGAGCATCACCATTCTTACTAAAGCTTGACATATTTTGGCAATAACCGTTGACACAACGACAGCTGACCCAGAGAAGTGAAAGTTGAGCTGAAATTTGATCTGAATCTTTCATTGTATAATAATCAATCTTTGTGGTTGTTGTGGGGATCTCCCCTTTTACACAAGATGGACTCGTCTAAAGTATACTTATACTGACAGAGGTGGAGTCAAGGTGAGAGATACGCAGAGACACGTTGAGATAAGGTTGAGATACGTAGAGTCCACAGAGAGAGCGAGAGATAATTACGGCTTCACTTACAGAGACTTGTACATATACTTTCTACTAAACCGTATTCCTGGACTACTAATCTTCATTTCAAGTTTGTATTCTTACGTTCAATACACTTATTTTCCTATTTCAATTACTGGCGTTATTTATTTATTTGTGTCGGATTCCCTCCCCGGAATCCACAACACTTATTGTATACAAGCATTAGAAATTCAGAGTCTTCCTTCTGTCTGCCATTTACTCTGACCCACGACTAAAGGACAATGGATTCATGCTTTTACTGCAAAGTGAATGAAACAGTTTGTTCGTTTTGTTATTCGAATTTTCCTTCTTTCTTTTTTTCTTTCTTTCTTTCTTTCTTTCTTTCTTTCTTTCTTTCTTTCTTTCTCTTTCTTATTCGAATTTTCCTTCTTTCTTTCTTTCTTTCTTTCTTTCTCTCTTTCTTTCTTATTCGAAATTTCCTTCTTTCTTTCTTTTTCTGTCTCTTTCTTATTCGAATTTTCCTTCTTTCTTTCTTTATTTCTTTCTTTCTTTCTTTCTCTCTTATTCGAAATTTCCTTCCTTCTTTCTTTCCTTCTGTTTCTTTCTTTCTCTCTCTCTTTGTTATTCGAAATTTCCTTCTTTCTTTCTTTTTCTCTCTCTTTCTTATTCGAATTTTGCTTCCTTCTTTCTTTCTTTCTTTCTTTCTTTCTCTCTCTCTTTCTTATTCGAATTTTCTTTCTTTCATTCTTTCTTTCTTTCTCTCTCTCTCTCTATCTCTCTCTTATTCGAAATTTCCTTCTTTCCTTCCTTCTTTTTTCTTTCTTTCTCTCTCTCTCTTTCTTATTCGAAATTTCCTTCTTTCTTTCTTTCTTTCTTTTTCTCTCTCTTTCTTATTCGGATTTTCCTTCTTTCTTTCTTTCTTTCTTTCTTTCTTTCTTTCTCTCTCTCTCTCTCTCTCTCTCTCTCTTTCTTATTCGAAATTTCCTTCTTTCTTTTTATTCGTTTCTTTCTTATTAACTCACTCTTATTATGTTGGTATTTATTCCTTATCACGCGTAGAGTCATAAATCTCGAAGTAGACCATAATATGAACTGTAACGTTAACAGCCATGAGTGTATCGACGGTAAGACAGTCAGATGGAGCCCGTCCCTTCTCAGATTTGGTTAGAATTTAGATTTTCCTTTCTTCTTCTAGACTGGTTACCCTATCAAGGCTAAAGAATCCAGTCTTCCTTATTGTTGTGGGGCTTTCCACTTTTTACACAAGATGGGCTCGTCTAAAGTATACTTATTCTGACAGAGTGGAGATACGTTGAGTACACAGGGTTTCACTAAGAGATACGTTGAGATAAGGTTGAGATACGTAGAGTCCAGAGAGAGAGAGAGAGAGAGAGAGAGAGAGAGAGAGAGAGAGAGAGAGAGAGAGAGAGAGAGAGAGAGAGAATTACGGCTTCACTTACAGAGACTAGTACATATACTTTCTACTAACCCGCATTCCTGGACGACTAATCTTCATTTCAAGTTTGTATTCTTACGTTCAATATACTTATTTTCCTATTTCAATTACTGGCGTTATTTATTTATTTGTGCAGGATTCCGTACCCGGAATCCACAACAGAGGTGAAAATTCCCCACCGACTTAAGTGTGTTGAAAAGGAAGAAAGTTATTTTAAAAATATATTTGTAAAACAAATTTTGTTATTAGTGATGAAAAATATATTTGCTTTAAGTGACCGTCTTTGCGCAAATATTTCTTTAGCATTTAAAATATTTCTTTAGCATTTAAAAATATTTATTTAGCATTTAAAAATATTTATTTAGCATTTAAAAATATTTTTGTTTTTTTACATGGCATTATATGAACAAATGCAATATCTATCGCAAAGACAATTCTCGCAAACTTTCGCCTAAGACATGCTTAATAAGAGGATATATTCACGGAGGATAACGTGAGATTTTGTAGCCAGTGGATTTTCTATGGCATTTGATTGTTCGATTGACTGTTTTTCTTCCGCTGAAGGGCAGTTCGACAATTGGCCAGATATATCGAGCTTCTTTTAAATGTAGAAATTTCAGTGGACTGCAAGAAATTAACGCAGTCATACGGTATTCTTTTTATCTAGATCAAAATTCTCATAAGAATATATTGATCTATCTTAGCATATTCATATCTATCTATTCGGCGTGTTCATATCTATCTATCTATCTATCTATCTATCTATCTATCTATCTATCTATCTATCTATCTATCTATCTATCTATTCTCCTGGTCATATCTATCTATCTATCTATTCAGCCTGTTCATATATTTCTATCTATCTATCTATCTATCTATCTATCTATCTATCTATCTATTCAGTCTGTTCATATCTA
>OZ038513.1:77737414-77744914 GCA_964036315.1 Acanthosepion esculentum
ACACACACACACACACACACATACATACATATATATATATATATATATTCTTTCTAATTTTTACATGAAGAACGTGATCAAATTTTAAAACTTTGGCTTCGGTTCGTTTCTTATGCCCCTGTGTAAAGAAAAGAAATCATTATTACGCAAGAGGCTGGATAAATGAATGAAAGAAAGAATGAAAGAAAAAAGACAGAAAGACACAAGAAAATAAATAAATAAAGGAAGAAAGAAAGAAAGAAAGAAAGAAAGAAAGAAAGAAAAGAAAATAGAAAAATGGACGAAAGAATGAAAAGGATGTAAAATGAATGAAAGAAAATAGTCAAATAGCTATTATTTTAAATAGAAAAAAGAAAAGAAAAAGAAAAGGAAATAGTGGAAGAATAAACGAAAGAAAGAAAGACATAGGGAATGAAATAAAGAAACAAAGGAAGAAGACTGGAAATATATATGTAAGATAGAAAGAAACAATATGGAAAATGATGAAAGTCTGAGAAATAAACGAAAAACTTAAAACAAGAAAAAACCTTCATAAATAACAACTTGCGAGAAATACTTATAAAAATAAAAGAACTGAAGAAAAAAGGAGGAAGAAAAATAAAACCTCTTAGGAAAGTTGATTAAAAGTTGGGAGACCCACGAAAAACGAAAAGAACTGCAAAATAAGAAAAAGTCTAGCAAAGAGAAAAATTAAAGAAAACCGTACAAATCAAAATTGAAAGAAAAAATTACATCAATTGAAGGAAACATAAAATAAAGTAAAGAGATAGAAAGAAAAGTGAATTGAAAGATAAAAGAATAAAGAAAAACTAAGATGAAATAAAGAGAAAAAAATGAGAATGAAAAAAGGAAAGATATAAAGAAAGAGAAAAAAGTTTGGCATTTATAAATAGTAAAAGGAAAAAGTAATGAATGAAGGAAACACAAAAAAAAAATGAGAATTATATTCAGAAAGCACGAAGGAAATCAAACGGAAGAAAAAGAATATTAATACGAAAAATAATTGATTGAAGTCTGAATATCATAGAATGTAAAAACTGAAGAGAAAGAATAGCGAAAGGAAGACGGTGAGGGAGAACAAAATGAGATAAAGGGAAAATTTGAAAAGGTAAACAGAGAAGAAAACACGTGGAAGAAGAAAAGTATGGGGAAAAAAAAGAAAGTAACATCGAAAGAAAGAAAATGGAAATAAATTGTAGATCAAAAATAAAAGAGAAAAAAGAAGAAAAATGTAAGCCTGAAAGAAAGAAAAAGATGCAAGCAACGAAAGAAAACAAAGAATAAAGGTTAAAGAAAGCAAGAGAGAAAAGTTCAAAGAGAGAAAGAAAAGGCATAAAGGAAGCGATGAAAAATGACACGAGAAAGAAAAAAGAAAACAAGCAAGAAAGAGAAAATCAAGAAAGAAAATATAAAAAAAGATGAAAAATAAAAAAGACAGAAATAAAGAAGGAAAAGTGAAATAAGAAAAAGGAATAAAAAAAGAAAAAGGATAAAAATGAAAAAAGAAGAAAAATAAAGAAGTAAAAAGAAAGAAAGAAAATTGAAAAAGGTTAAAAACAAAGTAAAAAAGGACAAAAATAAAATAGAAAAAGGTAAGAAACAAAAACGGTCAAAAAAAAAAAGAGTCCAAGAACATCAAAAATCGAGAAAGAACGTAATTTCGAAAAGGAAAGAATTTCGAGAAAGGATTCCTTCCTTGTGAAAAAGCTCCCCAGAAAACAAGAAGAAGAAAAACAACAGATAAATTGCGAAAAGCAAATGAAGGACAAATAAGAAAATTTCGTCACACTCACACACGCACACACGCACACACACACACACACACACACACACACACACACACACACACACACACACACACACACAAACACAGACACAGACACACACACACACACACACACACACACACACACACACACACACACACACACACACACACACAAAGAAATTGATATAAAAATAAATAAAAATGAGAAAATGAAAACAGACTAAATAAAAAAAAAAGTCAGCAACGTTTGCACACAGCAATCATCTTAATTAGAGACAATTAATTAAGCGAACTAGTTGGCCGTAGAAGAGAAATAAAACTTTGAGATGTTGGAAATTAAAACTATCAAATGAATTGAAAGATTAAAATAAAAATTACTTGAAACAGAAAAAAAAAGAAAAGTAAAACATACAAAAAAATCAAGAAAGAAAAAAAAGAAAAATTACCAAAAAGCATAAAAAAAAGGTAAACAGCAAACAAGCAAAACTCGAAAATAAAAAAGTTTAATATTTTTTAATCTCCATTCTCCAAATCCCTCCCCCCTGCTCCATTTGCAAATATCCCGAAAATGGGATTTAGTCTAATTAAGGTTTTGCAGTAAAACGCAAAAAATAAAAGGAAAATAGTGACTTTTTTCCATCCCTTCAAGTGTTAGAGAAATTGAGAGAAACAACGTTCTATGTTATATAACACATAAACACACATATATATGTATGTATTTACGTGTGGGTGTATATGTTTCTACACATATACGTACATATAAGTATGTGTATATGTGCATACGCACACAGGTACACATAAGTGTAGGGATTGGTTAGGTATGTATCGATGTATGTATGTATGTATGTATGTATGTATTTATGTACGTATATATGCACTACCTAACATCGAAAAGTGTTTACCGAGTTAATCACACAAACATGTCTTGAGTTTAATCAGTTCAAACATATATATATATATATATATATATAAGAGTCTGGTCAGCAAATTCCAAATTACTGTTTATAAACATAATTTCGACAGTTTTTCTCGATCGATCATTCTGCTCACGAAAGGTATCTTAATTTAAACAATGACAACATATAATGAAATGGATTAAGTGCGACAATTATTTAATACATTTTCTGTTTATACATATTGTCAAACTTGATCCATTTCATTATATGTTGTCATTGTTTAAATTAAGATACCTTTCGTGAGTAGATATGTTCGATTGAGAAAAATCATCAAAGATCACATCATTTACAATGGAGCAACGGAAAATCCTTGTAAAAGCCCAACAGATTCGTCGAAAAGTCTCGGAACGAACAATCATGGGGACAATGGGAACTCATTCAGCCCAAAATTGAAACTTCTTCCCGTCGAAGAAAAATAAAATAACAAAAAAAACTTCGTATATATGCATATATATTTAATAATGGGTCGCCGCTCGTATCCGAGGATGTGTATCTAATATGGCAGCTAGTCAATCCTCGTTACAGACGCCTATTCAGGCACATGTGTGTTTGTTCAACACCCACAGCAACCCACTTGTGGTTTATACTGCAACTATGCTGAGTGAACCTTAGTTACAGTTTCTGGGTTCGAAGGGCGTTTTCTAGCGTGATCAACATTCTGAACAAGACCAGCACGCTCAAGCCCTCGGTCCCGATGACTTGTGACTTTGTGCTAGCATAACTATCGACGTCTCCTAAAGTGTTCCGTCTACGCAATTTCACTCACAAGTCTTGGTTCATCTCGTGGTGTGTGGTTTTCGGGGACTTTGCCGCACGATAGGAACGACACTCTCAGGTTGATAATATCAAGAAGTCACATTTCTGACACTCGAACACACACACACACACGCGCGCGAGCGCGCGCGCGCACACACACACACACACACACATATATATATATATATATATATATACACGACTCTCCCGTCAAATTCGACGTATTAGTGTCAAGCAGATCAGTTCCTAGGAAACTGACAGCCCAACACCAGCGCATGAGATTTGATTATAGTGGTGAAGGTTTTGTCTAGAACCATCCACACTTTTTGAAGGGCCGAATACAGAGACCTGGTGCACTACGTGCCACTGGGTCCCCAAACGACCCTCGGCAGGTTTTTGAATTCAGAGTTGTTCTTCTCTTAGCTGTTCTTCTCTTATTTACCCATAGCTGGAGGGAGAAGAAGGGTATTAGAACGTAAGTGAATGTAATGGATTCCATTGGAATTCGAACTCGGCTCTCCGATTTCTCAAGCCAAGCCGCTATCTATTACTCCATCGTGTCTCCTACACACATACACACACACATACTCACACACACACACAAACACACACACACACACACACATATATATATATATATATATATATATATATATATATATATATATATATATATATATATATATATATATATATATATATATATATATATATCATTGATACATGTTTCATTCAGAATTACTACGTAGTTAAATGTTTTATTTAGTTTTCTGGCGTGTCTATCTAAAAATAATTACGTTTAAATTCGTCTTCATTCCTGCCGTGCGTCAACGGCTTAGGAGTAGATTCTCCGACTGACGCCAATTCTGTCGGGTTTCGATTCTAGCTAAATGGCAACCGGATGTCTAGACACACTGATGTGCTGTGATGCAGGGAAACAGCCTGTCTGTGGATTAAAATAATGCACTCACACACACACACACACACACACACACACACACACACACACATATATATATATATATATATATATATATATATATATACACGACTCTCCCGTCAAATTCGACGTAATAGTGTCAAGCAGATCAGTTCCTAGGAAACTGACAGCCCAACACCAGCGCATGAGATTTGATTATAGTGGTGAAGGTTTTGTCTAGAACCATCCACACTTTTTGAAGGGCCGAATACAGAGACCTGGTGCACTACGTGCTACTGGGTTTAATTACGTTTAAATTCGTCTTCATTCCTGCCGTGCGTCAACGGCTTAGGAGTAGATTCTCCGACTGACGCCAATTCTGTCGGGTTTCGATTCTAGCTAAATGGCAACCGGATGTCTAGACACACTGATGTGCTGTGATGCAGGGAAACTGTCTGTCTGTGGATTAAAATAATGCACTCACACACACACACACACACATATATATATATATATATATATATATATATATATAGACATATGGTCAGAATTGGCGGATGTAAGGGACCTGATGGGCTAAATTTCTTAGTTTCATCAGTTCTGACCTTCAGAGTTAAGTCACGAAACTAACACGAACAAGGGTATGAATCATTTCCATTCCCTAAGGAATTCGTTAGCAAGAAGGAAGTTCGATTCGAAAGAATTCCAAGAACCGACACTTTATGTTTCAAACTCCCCGGACTTTCCTGATCACCACAATATTAACGTCTTCAACTCTAGGGTTAACCATTATTTTGATTACTTATCTTCATAACCGGCACTTCTTACTTCCTCCTCTTGCGTGCTGGTCTTGTTCAAAATGTTGATCACGCTGGGTAACGCGCTCGAACCCAGAAACTGTAACTAAGGTCCACTCAGAATAGTTGCAGTATAAACCACGAGTGGGTTGCTGTGGGTGTCGAACAAGCACACATGTGCCTGAGCAGGCGTTTGTAATGAGGATTGACTAGCTGCCATATACGAGCGGCCACCCATTATTAAGAGGAATTACTCATTAACCTCTACCTTGAGTTGCTCTTGAGCCTTTTATTGGGGGAACAATTAATAATATATGTAGAAAGTTGTTTACATTAGTAACCGGAAAATATAATCTCGTAGATATGGATTTTAAAAAGAGTTTGATTCACCAGCGAAGCTCATCCGTGAATTCTGGTGCCATTTTACTTTCATTAAAGTTCCCACCCATACAAGTCGCTTACAGGATTTTAAGCAATTGCTGTATATTTCATAACTAATAGTATATTAAGTCACTGATGTTCCAGCTGTTCATAAATCATCTGGGTTCGCCTTGACTTACCATTTTTGTTTTTCGTGAAGAAATTTTTAGTGAAACGCCACTTTGGGATAGGATTTCGCTGGTGCCCAACATCACCATAATCGATCTATTAAGACTGACAGGTATATGTAACTTTTGTAATGTCAACGAACAGACATTTAACACTTTTGTAATGCTCGTTGTAGTAGAGACTTTGTAATCGCAGTCACAACTTTAGTAACGCCGTTGAACAATACTGGTGTCAGACGCCTTCGAATATCACTCAAACTAATAGCAATTGCTCGACAATTCTTGCTCAGATATGGGGATCCGAATATAGAAATAGTATAGCGAATAGAGTAGAGAATAGCGGTCCGTAGAGTAATAGAGGATAGACTAGAAATGGAGATCGATATAGTAATAGAGGATAGACTAGAAATAAAGATCGTTAATCGTCAGCTACTTCCTACATATATGCGTTTCCTCTATGGTCACGTGATCAAATTAATTCAATAATGGCATCGACTGTGTTTGCTCACTGGCGATCTATGTTCAAATTCAAGTGTCGGCAGCGACGCTTTATTTCTATATAACAGTAACATTTTCACTGTGATCTTGAAACCATTTTAGGTTTTTGCCATTTTTATTTAGTTATTCATTTTTATTTATTTTATTTTTATTTAGTTCATTTACATTTTCTTTAATTGAACCATTTTCAGGAGAGAAGTACCCGAGTGCTGGAAGATTCCACATATTTATGCGGGCGTAGAAAGATCTGGGTCTTTATTCTTTCTTAGATAAGATTTTTATTTTAACAGTGTTTTTCTTTAACCGTGTCCGAATACTTTTATCATTTAGTTTTGTTCATATTCAGATTTGTCGGCATGTACGTATCCCATGAGACATATGTTGCATAATATCGGCCCTTAGACGTTCTGGAGTGATACCACCAACGCTGTTTAAGATCGATTCTTGTGATCCACTGGATATCTCACGCATCAGGCACTATGGTCCTCGGCAAGACCAATACCATCAGCATCGAAGCGCACTTTCATCGCCAGGCAGAGGTTATGTCCAATCGCTTAGACGACAGCAGGATACCCAAAGCAGATGCTCTACGTCATTCGACTACAATATAAACCGATGAAGCACTTAAATGATTCTTTAAAAGGATTTCTCAGTCTGTAATATTGAGGATATTGAGTGAGAAACTGGTGTTTGTGGTGAAACTAAGTAGGTTTGGTTTGTTTCTTTTACGTCATATCAACATCAATGGGTTATTTAATGCGTCAAAATTTTTATTGCTGGTAATATGTTTTTCTTCAAAAATCTATTTCTGGAAATATTTTTCCTTGAAGAAATCTATAGCTGATCATATTTTTTTCGAAGAGTGTATAGCTGTTTGTATTGCTGGTATTTTTTTAAAAAGTATTGCTGATAATAATTTTTCCTTCAAAAATTATTGCCGGTAATAATTTTTTATATTATTATTATTAAAAAATATTTCTGGTATTAAAACCTATTTTTACATAAGTCTGGGTGTTAACTATTTGCCCAAAGCTGGGATCCTAACAGGTGCTACCACCCCGGGTTAGGGTGAACTTGGAAACACCAGCAATTAAAAGGCGGTTCCACGCTCCTCAAAACCTCTTGATCACAGGCCTTGCTGTTGGACGTAGTTTATCGTCTTACCCAGGACGCGGATGTAGTTTATCGTCATACCCAGTCAATGCAGTAAGATCTTCCAAGATTATGTAAGGATTTGGAAAAATATCAAGTATGCAGC
>OZ038513.1:77754914-77762414 GCA_964036315.1 Acanthosepion esculentum
TATGTATTTAATTTTGTACATCACTAATCGGCATAACACTTTCTTTGTGAACAATGCATGTTTGTCATTCCTTTTCTTTCGGACATACTTTTCCTTCCGTGAAATAGGGTGTTATTATACCATGGATATATTAATGGATGAAATGAAAATGGGAGTGTATTGGTATAATGGTTTTCCCGGTATCCATCATTTCTCTTGACTCATGTCTTCTCTTCATGCGTGAAGAACTGTTAAGCGAAATACAGTCCATGTATTTCTAAATGTTGAATATGATTTTTATGTTAGAGCTAAAATTGTTACTCTGCAATTCTCTTGTCTTTCAAAACAGGAGATTCAGTTGTAGATTTTCATATTTTATCAATCGTTCTTTTGTAACCCCGTCCTCTGCGTTGATCTTCAAGTTCCTTCAGACCCCCGTCTAGCTGACTCCTCACTCGTTGAAGCGTTGCTGGTTTGTCGCTGGTATCGTGTTGATGAGCCCGGTTCCACTCAATCTAGTTGGCGTTTGTCTACTTAACGTTCTTTTGTAGAACATAAGCCGCTTTATTTACTTATGCCTTAATCTAGAAATAGTTTTAGCCATCTCGTTCGATTCTATTAACATTCGTCTCAATGTGATACTGCACTGCCACTTTATAAGTCGACGCCTTTTTATTTGAAGGTTTCATTTTCTGTTAATGAACAATTATTTATTATGTAAACTAATACTGAAAATAGTAGCCAAGCCGCCTTCTTCCTGCTGGCACTTTAATTGGAAGCATGTTACCTACACAGAATATGAACAAACACCATCCGATACTAAATTGTTCCAATAGTGGCTCGCCTGTAGGAAGCTTGGCAAACAGTCATACAACGTCCAAGCTCATCATCTTTTGGTATAAATGGAATTATTTTTGATGTCCTCCACAAATACGGCAGAGATCTTTACAAAATATTGAAATTAATTAATTCTGGGTTAAATATAACTACGACAAAAAATACGCCCAGTGGATGATAAGGCAAAAATTAAGTATCTTATGTCTTCATTCCATTGAATGAAATATAATGTCGCTTGGAGTCGACGTAGTCTTACTAAATTCTGTAGTAAGGATATAAGGCTCGCTCCTTGTTAACTCTCATCTGAAGATTCTCGGCGTCAGTATATATCCCATTTGGAGAACTCGCAGTCATCTTCTGGATAGGCGTGTTCATCTCCCCCCCCCCCGACACACTTTTAGATATGCACTTTTTTTAGTCAATGCCTTTTCCGATATGGGTCCACTTCCAACGTTTCAGTAGGATTACATTTTCGCTTACCCTGGCGTTGTATTGTAATATTGTTTTAGAAATAGGTAATTCAAAGGCATTGTAAAGTATTTCCATCGGTGAATTAAATGGTACTGGTGGCTTATTCTGTGAATATCTAAACATCAATCGATATTTATATCTTCGACAATGTACATCATACAACCAAGGCGTTGAATAATTTTTCCTTTTTGCCAAGTTTCCTTTCCGGCTTTCAAGCTGTTAAAGAAGACTTTATCACCGATCTTAAATGATCTGCTAGTTTCAAATTGTCGACTTTTCTTATTATTCCCTGGCAGTAATTTGACAAAAATGAATCTAACTTTCCTAGCAAACATGAGCTCTGCAGTTGACATTTACACGGTGATGTTTGTATTTAACGCCATTTGATATACGCTCAATAATTCATGTTGTGCCGTTTCTTCGGCTTCCATGTCTTTAGCTTTTCTTAATGCCTTTTTGAAGGTGTCACCAAACTACTCAGCTTGACCATTCGGTCTCAGATCGGCGTTGTCAAGTGTCCAACCGCGTAGTTTTTGCAGAAATTTTAAAACTCACTAGAATTAAATTGGGTTTCATTATCGGGTACCACACAGTCAGGTACACCAAATCTTGAAAAAAGTTTGCGCAAGAATTTAATCGTTATTGCGAAAATAGGTCGTATACGCTTGAATATCTTGGGCCATTTTGTGAAACTGTCGGCCACAATTAAATAGTATGAATCATTTAGTCGTCCAGCAAAGTCCATATGTAGACTTGCCCATGAATCAGTTTTATATGCTGTATTTTCGTAGCGTTATTAATAAGTATATCAGCTATGTAAGCGACAGCACCGTCTAGTCCAGCCAACAACGTATCCATTATTTGCTGGAAAATACCTGGGGCTACTTTTACACCGAAGGATAATCTTCTAAACTTGTAGAGTCTTTTATGTGCATTAATAGTCTTCTGATATTTCCAATCCACTTCGATTTGAAAATATGTCTCAGAGAAGTCAATGTTTTAAAATAAGAAATCACTACCATTTAATCTGACAAATATATCCTTTAGAGTTTGTAAGGGATATATATGTAGTAGCAGGTAGTCATTCAACCCAGTCGAAAAATCTGCATATAAACGGATCTTATTTTTCTTTCTAATAACCCTAATAATCTACTTTTTTAATAACTCTGCAGTTTTATATCCGATCAAGTTTGGTGTTAATAGACTCACACACAGAAAAAGGCTACCTTTCTTCTAGGCAAAAAAACTGGTATCACATTTACTTTTAATTTAAAAAATCCCTTTGACCTTGTACATTTTTCCAACTCTCCTGAGAAAATATTCGTCAATTTACTTTTTTATTTTACTCAGATTTTCTTTAACTATAATCATTTTCACTGATAAACAATTAATTTTTCCACAGAATGAATTAATCGGCCAATTCCATAGTTCAAACAATTCTAGCCAATCGATGTCTAGAAACCACAAATTACCATAGAACCAAAACATTAATGTAAAACCGTCATGTTCTTAAAGAACCTCGTCTGATCGAGACTTTGGATGTCATGCATGGCGCCAAATCAGTTCAGAAGTATCTCAACTGTCAGGTACTTTCTCAGATAAATGGTTAAAATTGGCACCAGAGAATGAAACCTGTAGGTTTCAACGTAGGTAATCTCTCTTCGAACTTTGTGGGCTGGCGCTACAGGATCTCAAATAGAGATCTGTACCAAATCACAAAACCAACATCACTTTAGGACTTTCAATAACAGAAAAAAGCTAAAATGCATATCACATCTAACTGAGGCTGGCAGTCCACAATACTTAAAATTAAAGTAGAAATTAATTTCTACTTTTGTTAGAAAATTAATTAAAGTCCCCATCAATAATGGAAAGATCAATAATGGAAAGATCAATAATAGAAAGATCAATAACAGTGACTGGGCTTGAGAAAACTATTTTCCGAAAAAAAAAACCTTTTTGAAGACAAACATTTTTTAAATTACCGCAGACAAGGGCCTTGTGTGAAGGACGAATGTTTCCTTCTCAGGTAATGGATAAGGTTACCAATATCATTAGAAAATGGGGGAACAGATACTACACTTTGAACCCATCCTGATGATCAAAAGATGAATAAAAATAACTCTAGTTGGACTGACTGCTCGGTCAATGAATGCCGAATGTTTCCTTATAAGGAAATGGATAATATTACCATTATCATTAAAGGTTATGAGAACAGATACTACACTTTGAGCCCATCCTGATGCTCAAAAAATGAATAAAAATAACTCTAGTTGGACTGTCTGCTCGGTCAATGAATGCCGAATGTTTCCTTGTAAGGAAATGGATAATATTACCATTATCATTAAAGGGTATGAGAACAGATACTACACTTTGAACCCATCCTGATGCTCAAAAAATGAAGAAAAATAACTCTAGTTGCACTGGCTGCTCGGTCAATGAATGCCGAATGTTTCCTTATAAGGAAATGCATAATATTACCATTACCATTAGAGGGTGGGGGAACAGATACTACACTTTGAGCCCATCCTGATGATCAAAAGATGAATAAAAATAACTCTAGTTGGACTGACTGCTCGGTCAATGAATGCCGAATGTTTCCTTGTAAGGAAATGCATAATATTACCATTACCATTAGAGGGTAGGGGAACAGATACTACACTTTGAGCCCATCCTGATGATCAAAAGATGAATAAAAATAACTCTAGTTTCATTGGCTCTTCTGTCAATGAATGCCGAATGTTTCCTTGTAAGCAAATAGATAATATTAATTAGTATAATTAATTACCATATATGTTTCCATATTAAACAAGCTAAATAAGGGTTGACATGTGAAATCAACCATCTTAACCCAATGAGATTGCAAAAAAATGTCTGAAGTTCCTTGACAAAAATATTATTTTATTCTGAAAGATAAATATTGTCCGAGTAAAAAGACAAAAATCTTATTCTTTTCCTGTGAGCGCAAGGTGGAGAATTTATAGATAACACTTCAGGTAACTAAACAACATTGGATCTGACATCCTTTTACCGTTTTTAATCTAAGAAGAGTTTTCTTTAAGAAAGCTAATAATAATCCCTAACAAGATTTACAGACCAACTGAAGCCATTGCTTGTCGACATCCGCCTAATAATTCAGATAAAAGACCCATCACTCGATCACCATTGAATCTCTATTTATTCAATAACATTCTTGATCTCAGATATTGACAAGTTTCTAATATCTTCATACTTAAAGTATCTTATTACAGTTATTCCAGATGAGTAAGTCGATTTTTGCGTTTGTCAAATATATGTGGGAAGCCTCGGCAGTATCTGTCGTCTGTAAAATTGTTTTACCGATTATTTATAATAAAAAATAAAGACCGCCAGGAAGAAGTCGGTAAAAGGTACGTGAAGCTGTTATTTTCTAGAAAGAGAACATGTTAACATAGACTCAAAATGTGTAATTTGCATTCTCCCCGACTCTGAAAAGGAAAGATAGTGGTTGTTATAAAAGCTATTTACATCATGCGGCCCTCATCATTGTTGCCACATTCACGATGTTTCGGTCGTCTTACGTCCCGGCCTTCTTCAGGCCATATACGTTGGAATTTCGAACCGAACCATTTATTTTGTCCATGGGGGTAAATTGTTCTAAGTTTACGTGCCAGACCTTTTTTTGGATATATTTCACAAGAGTGCAAGTAATTAGAACATCTCATCTCAGAAATATAGACATATGTTATAAAAGCTGTCTTTACTCACAAGTCCGGTACGTCAATTTGCTAGAGACTGTTTAGGGTTTACTCATGCACCAGGAAAATATCTTCTCATCGCAGTGTCTGGATGGACTGACTGATCTTTAATGATCACATGAGCGGCTAAAAGCTATGCATAATAATTGTAGCAAAAAGGTTCAGCTAACAAAATGAAAATGTGGAAACTGCACGACTGGCTCACTTTCTTATGATTGCAGTGGATCTTCCATTTTCCCCAGCATTGCATTTTGCGATATCGTTTAACGGACTATCAGCGTTAAGATTCTCTCAAGCGCCATTTTGAGGTCAATACAGAATATATTTCTGTTAATGACACAGTTAAACGAACATCTTTTTTTTTTTTCACAGAGGGAACAATGACCAACTTGCGCCAGGTGTGGAACATCACGATGTCCGCAGATTAAGAAATAAGGATTTAAAATTAATTTATATTTTGCTTCAACTGATTTGAGAAATTCCCTACTCTACCGCGGTGTGAAACTGGTGTCTGTGTTTATTTGGAACTAAAGCAACACAAAACTCGGCGTTTAACGCAAGAAATATTTCATGATAAAACAAAACTAACTTCCAAAAATCTGTGTGGAGTGAAAAAATTAATGAGAGCTTTTAAAAGTAGTTGGTTCAGAGTATGTCGTGCCAGATAAATCTACTTGCGAGAATCCATCTTTCACTTTTATGAAATTCCCACTTGTCCGTATATTGAATATGGCTGACATGTCTGGTTTTGTCCTCCAACTTCAGGGTGGTCCAAAAGTAGGTGGACTGTATGTGGAACAGGTTTATGTATCGGTTATATTATTACAACTGAGTATCTTGAAAGATTTCCTGAGAAATGGATTGGCCGAAGAGGTCCAATTGATTGGCCGGCACGTTCACCAGACTTGACCCCAATGGATTTCTTCTTTTGGGGAGGACTCAAGGACAAAGTTTATAGTCGAAAACCAAGACGTGTCGGTGATTTGAAAAATTACATAAGAGATGCATTTCCAGAAATTAATACCCAAAAAGACTTATGCAAAAAAGTTTGCCGAAGATTTAGAAGTAGACTTCAAAGCTGTGTAAATTGTGATGGAAAACAGTTTGAGCATCTGCGTTGATAAAATTTAAGGGTTTTGTATTACTTTTCACAATAATATTTAAGTGTTTTTGTATTATTGTTCACTATAAAATTTAAGGGCTTTTGTATTAGTGTTCACAATAAAATTTAAGGGCTTTTGTATTATTGTTCACAATAAAATTTAAGGGCTTTTGTATTATTGTTCACAATAAAATTTAAGGGCTTTTGTATTATTGTTCACAATAAAATTTAAGGGCTTTTGTATTATTGTTCACAATAAAATTTAAGTGTTTTTGTATTATTGTTCACTATAAAATTTAAGGGCTTTTGTATTATTGTTTACAATAAAATTTAAGGGCTTTTGTATTAGTGTTCACAATAAAATTTAAGGGCTTTTGTATTAGTGTTCACAATAAAATTTAAGGGCTTTTGTATTAGTGTTCACAATAAAATTTAAGGGCTTTTGTATTATTGTTCACAATAAAATTTAAGGGCTTTTGTATTATTGTTCACAATAAAATTTAAGGGCTTTTGTATTATTGTTCACAATAAAATTTAAGTGTTTTTGTATTATTGTTCACTATAAAATTTAAGGGCTTTTGTATTATTGTTTACAATAAAATTTAAGGGCTTTTGTATTATTGTTCACAATAAAATTTAAGGGCATTTGTATTATTGTTTACAATAAAATTTAAGGGCTTTTGTATTAGTGTTCACAATAAAATTTAAGTGTTTTTGTATTATTGTTCACTATAAAATTTAAGGGCTTTTGTATTATTGTTCACAATAAAATTTAAGGGCTTTTGTATTATTGTTCACAATAAAATTTAATTGTCAATGTAATAATTGTCTTAGTAAATATAATTGTATGTATATGTAATCTGCCACCTCCCCCAGACCACGTTCTGTCATCCACTTGCTTAAGCCCGCAAGGTATGTCATTCATGGCTTTTCCTTGTCTCTCTTTCCCTCTATTCGACCTGTGAGTGTCAGATTTTCCAGACCCTCCTTTCTCATTACGTGCCCCAGAAACTTCAGCTGCCTCTTCCTGATGTTAATTATAAGCATTCTCCTTGTTTGCATCCTCTCTAAGACCTCATCGTTGCTCACACGCACGGTCCATGATATCCTCAGCATCCTTCTGTAGAACCACATCTCCGTCGCATCGAGTCTCTTCTTCATCTTCGAGGAGACCGTCCAACATTCACTGCCGTAACAGCTCAGTACTTTTTTCTTTTATTACTAAAGAGATCCTCCTGTCTCGCAATACCCAGTTTTTGGAATGCGTCCTTGGCCACCCCAATACGTCTACGGATCTCAGTGTCGCACTTACCGTCCTCTGTCAGAACATTTCCTAGATATTTAAGTTTTCGCACCTGATTGATTTTAGTGTCC
>OZ038513.1:77767414-77777414 GCA_964036315.1 Acanthosepion esculentum
TTTTTTCCTCTATGAATTCTCGGGTCATGCCACTAAGAGTTATCCCTGGTTATAATCGAAAGTTTTAGGCTATGTTTTAGCCCTAACCTCTGTGGGAAACAGACCCCCACCAAAAAAAACAGTGTTTAATGTTAAAATATTTGATCGTGATTTAAAATCTCGTGCATCCTTAACAAAGCATTTAGGTTGGTAGGATTGAAATGATTTTTTTTGCTGTATATTTCATAATTTGCATGTATGCATTAAAATAATTATCCGGTTCTTGCATGCTTTTATTTCGTTAATAGTTATTGTTCACCAACATATCCTTACAGTATGGGGTATGCTTCCATATCAGGGATAGAGCGACGCAGTCCTTACTCTCCAACTTTGACAGAGTTGAAAAAAATGTTTACGTTGCCATGTGGGTGATGAACCATTTTCCACCATGTATTTTCCACAGACAAAACATTGATCGCATTTGGCTACTCTATGGCTATTTCTGTGTCGGATATTCAGGCGCATTACATTCATTGGTTCCACCAATTCAAACCTTCAAATCTCACAACCGCCATGCCACGGGCACTATATCAAACCATCCTCATACCTTTCGTATTCCATTGGTATGGCAAACGTTTCATTTGGAAAGGATGCATTGTCAATCACTGTAATTTTAACCTCTTCAACTTTAAGGTCAACACTTATCTACCCGATATATCTTCATCATCTGCACTTAGTTACACTTCTTACGTCCATACGACAACTTTATTCCTTAACACTCTAATCTGAGGGACTCTTGGGCCTTGTATTTGATGGATATTTAGTAGATAAAAATCTATAAATAAAGCTGAAATATGGCTCAACCAAAAGAGAGCACCTAAAAAAATTCGTTTGGTCATTTAGTCAGATTTTAGGAAATGGATCGTAGAATGGAATTTTCAGCACCCCCTCGTACTGTTATTAAAGTAAATATTACGAGTTACTGTGCCATTATATTAAATCTAACTTTTTAATTTTTTCTGTATAATGTTTGAAGTCACAGAGTCAGTTTCTCAAGATTTTGTTTTATCAACTGTGAATTCTTTTCTTTCAAGTTATACATTTTTTGTTTGTTTTTTTTGGTGATTCGATGATTTCACCTGCAATATTTTTCCGTTTCCCTTTCATCAAAGGAATTTGTTTCAACTTATACATCTTCATACAATTACTGTGGGCTTAACTTCTTCTCGAAGAATGACTCTATAAAACGATTTCAATCGCGACTTACGTTCTTCAAACTTTTGAACTTACGATTACAAACTGCATTTTACCACCAAAAAAGGAGAGACAAATGCGCGGTGTGGGGAGACAGAGCACTTTGGAGTTGTCAAAGAATAGTGTGGAAACAAATCATCACTCATCGAGATCATTTGCCCATGGATAAAGTCCACCGTATGTATGTGTGTGTGTGTGTGTGTGTGTGTGTGTGTGGAGAGAGAGAGAGAGAGTGAGAGCGACAGAGAGAGAGCATGAAGATTGGGATTAACTGATTGATGTTATATTCAGGGACTTGACTCATGAATTCTCTCAACTCGTCAGGTTGTTTCATATATATATATATATATATATATATATATATATATATATATATATATATATATATATATGTGTGTGTGTGTGTGTGTGTGTGTGTGTGTGTGTGTGTGTAAATATAAAAGTCAACATAGAAGTCAATACTCAGAGGCGACAGTCTGTTTCTCTCTACTCGTCAGGTTGTTTCATATACATATATATATATATATATATATATATATATATATATATATATATATATATAAATATAAAAGTGAACATAGAAGTGAAGTCAACACTTAGAGGCGACAGTCTGTTTCTCTCTACTCGTCAGGTTGTTTCATAAATATATATATATATATATAAATATAAAAGTGAACATACAAGTCAACACTTAGAGGCGACAGTCTGTTTCTCTCTACTCGTCAGGTTGTTTCATATATATATATATATATGTATATATATATATATATATATATATATATATATATATATATAAATATAAAAGTGAACATAGAAGTCAACACTTAGAGGCGACAGTCTGTTTCTCTCTACTCGTCAGGTTGTTTCATATATATATATATATATATATATATATATATATATATATATATATATATATATATATATATAAGTGAACATAGAAGTCAACACTTAGAGGCGACAGTCTGTTTCATGCTAGATGCAATCATCTGGCCACCTTCTATGTTCACTTTTATATTTACACACGCTCTATCTCTGATATTGAGCACTTTATCCCATAAATATAGCACACTTTAAGACTATATTTCTTCATATATATATATATATATATATATATATATTTCTTGCAGAAATATATTGCTGATAATGTTTTACTAAAATGTATTGATGGTAATTTTTACTATGAAAATGTATTGCTGTCTCCTGCAGTATAAAAATGTTTTTCTACACTTTCATAGTGTTTTGACCCTAGTTTAGGGGTTAACTATTTGCCCATAGCTGGGACCCCAACAGGTGCTACCATCCCGTAAAAATCCATATCATTTGTAGGCAATGATCTTACAAATTTCAGGCAGTCATTGAGAAAATTATTTGTATGAGACAAAACCTCACCGACGACAGTTTGATGCTCTACTATTTTGCCTGTAAATTCTTCTTTAACGTTTGTTTTTTTTTTTATTCTAAGAAAAGAAAATATGAAATGGACAAAGTCCGACAATTATTTTATACATTTTTTATGTTTATACGTTCTTTTCATAGATACAAATATTTTAGTAAATGATCTGTTTATAATAAACAATATTAAACAACATTTACCGGCCTGAATGTACGATAAATTTTCATAGAAAATATACATCCTTCGACTGGAATCGAACCTGTATCCTATATGGATCCAAAATATAGCCTGACGTGTTTTTACTGATTGAGCCACAGGCCGGTAAATGTCGTTAATACTGTTCATTATAAACGGAGCATTTACTTAAATATTTGTATCCATAAAAAAGAACGTGTGAACATAAAAAATGTTTCAAAAAGAAAATATGTAAATTTGAAATATGTTACAAATGTTTTTGCAATCTGATGACCTTTATGACTGGGAGGGAAAAAAGACCTGTAGAATGAGCGGGCGTTTTTGACTGTAGTAATGATTGTTATTTAAGCGTAGCCGAAAATATGGGGAACTTTCTGATGCTTGAACTCATTATTTAGTCGTAATTGATCTACTAAGAACGGTGAATAAGTTTGAAAAGGAGGGAACAGTAGAGACGAAAACTGGATCAGGAGGTCACAATAGGAAGAGGGACGATCATTTCAACTGAGAACTAAATGCATTCTTATTATTAACAAGTAGATTCCAATAGTGTTATAAAAATAGTGGAGAATTCCAGTCACATACCTTTAACATCTGTTACACCCGATATATATATATATATATATATATATATATATATATATATATATATATATATATATATATATATATATATATATATATATATATATTACATGAATCATTCATACAAAAAGCAGATAGTAAAGTTAATGATACAAATGGCAAGAATCACTCTCGCAAACAATTTTTAATAAAATACATTAACCTCGAACCCGTTGATGAATGTTATGATCCCTGTTTATAAATTCCAGTTGTATAAGGTCTTTTTTTACTACAAGCTTTCGATTGTTCATACAGTCATCCTCAGATATAGAAATAGATATGTCTTTTTTACATCCTGGTAATAACAGGACAACGAAAGTTAAGATGTACTCCGAAATAGGTTTTTTTTGCACATGTGTTATTGTTAACAGTGAAAAAATTTTGGGAGCTTGCGGTCGCAACGGTGAGGTTGAGTTTTTTTATTAAATTTTGAATTGTGCGTTTTTGTACTAATATAGTAATATGAGAATTCTTTTGTAGAGGTAGTTTTTTTTTCAGTCAATATGGCATGAACTAAATTGTTCAATAAATAGAGGAATGTCACCGTTATTATGAGAAATTTGCACATCGGATCAGTTATTTAATATCAAGTATGTTCGAGGTCAATGTATTTTATTAAAAATTGTTTGCGAGAGTGATTCTTGCCATTTATAGCATTAACTTCACTATCTGCTTTTTGTATGAATGATTCATGTAATGTAAATTGAACTTCACTACATACGTGATATATATATATATATATATATATATATATATATATATATATATATATATATAATTTTAAGGGATGCTATAGTTAATATCAGGTATGAAGCGTATGTAAATAGAAAAGTGGACATTGAAGTAAACACCGAGACATGACGACTGCGTTTAAAAATCAAACAGACTATCGCCTTTGGGTGTTGACTTCAATGTCGACTCATATATATATATATATATATATATATATATATATATATATATATATATATATATATATATATATATATATATATATATATATATATATATTCCTGGTGTAACAAGCAAAATTGTCTAAACGTTAGATTAAGCTTTCAACTGTTGTATCTTAGAAATGATTAAAGATATCTTACTGGAATTCTCCGTGGTTTTTATAACACAGCCTCTATTTTGAACAATAAGAAAGTCTTTAGCTATAAGTTGAAATGATGATCCCTATTTGCTATTGTAACCTCCTGATCCAGTTTTTCTCTTTACTCTTCCCTCTTTTTAAAACTTATTTACCGTTCTCTTGATGGTTCTTGAATGGATTCTGTAAATATAAGCCAGAGAATGAATGTGGTACTATTACTAAAGGCCTGGATGATCTTTTTCGTCTCACCTTTGCGATTTTAATCTGTTCTCTTTCTTGCTGAATAACTCAAAGGGTTTTTCAATGATTCCTGCAACAAATGGTGTTAAGATGGCTAAACGTCTTATCTGAAAACCCGAAAAAAAAAGAAAATTAATTTAGAGTTTTTATATATTAAACATTTTGTGGGATGGGCAATTATCCCATGCTATTACACGATTTGAACAATTTTGCTGTTACACACAGTGTGTGTGTGTGTGTGTGTGCACGTATACTCAATAGTGTATGCGTATAATGAATGCGTTAGAGATGTTTGAATATCAGATTTGTTTCTTCAGGTACGTTGATATTTTAGAATTTATTTTACAGAAGTTTGCTTGGTTTGTTAATTAAAAACCAAACACAGAAATTTTCATTTCTAAAATTAACTTCAATAATATAGCGACCATTTAATATAGCTGCATGGCTGAGTAGTTAAAATCTCAATACGGTCAGTTTGACAAGGAGGAGACTTTCTTGATGATATAATAACTGGGTAGGCAGTCGTTGCTTTCGGTACCGGCTAAAATTGCCTGAAAACAATAGTACAGTTTAACCCAAACCCTCTGAGTAAATTTTGGATGATGGAATTTTTCACAAGCTGCACATGTCCATAGTCATCGCGGCAGAGGGAATGAGCGTACTTGGCCTGGTTCAAACTATCGATTACGTCAGATTACGCCCGCTCTTCTAGAAAATGTAACGAATATCCGTTCAACATAGTTGCAGTATAAACTGCAGGTGGGCTCTGTAGATGTTGAACGAATGTGCATGAGCAGGTGCCTGCAACAGGGATTGAATAAATAATTATTAACATTTTTAATGAATTATTCGCAAAAAAAGAATTATACTTACAATTCAATGTATTTTTCGGAATTAAATAATCCGCAAAGGGTTGATAAGTCGTAAAAAACATACTAATCAATCAATCTGCATACCACATGTCCGCTGTTACGAGTTTGCTCATCATCTGTAAAGAAACTGTCCAGCATTCACTGCCATATAAAAGGATTGATATTAGATAACAGTTCAGCACACCGTTTTTCTTTGTTATTAACAACATTTTCCTGTTTCTTAATACTTTGTTTAGCTTTTGGAAGGCATCTTTCGCTATCCCAATGCATCTTCGGATTTCAGTGTCACATTTTCCATCTTAGGTTTTTCCTTTCTGCTAACAACTACATATTCTGCCATTTCTTGATGCTATTCTTTACTGCCACGCCCCCCCCCCTGCGGTTTTGCAGTTTTCTCTCCGTGTCTGCCAACAACCCGGTGTCACCTGCATAATCAATAACGTCAACTTGATTAATATCTTTGCCGAACATGATTTGCATTCATTAGGAAACTTTTCATTAGAATCATTGTGTCGATTCTTTTTGCAAGATATTTAAATCTTAAGGATAGAGACGCTGATATCGGAGAGAACGGACGTATTTTTTCTTCATTGCTCATTGAAAATGATGTCGTAATTTAAAAGGGAAGTTTTGGTTATATGAATAATCCACATTTATTCTCATTTTTCTTTGTTTTAATTACATTATAGTTTTTGTTAATATCATTATACGTTTATAATATTTATTTATTCAAATAAATATTTGTTTATTTTTCAAGATAAGTCGAGGTACGCATCGATTGTTTTATTTTTCAAAACTGCTTAGCAAGTTTACCTTATTAAGAATGTACATTATCATTAAGCATTATTTTATTAAAAAACATTTAATACACTGTATTTATTAAGTTACTTCCACATTTAAATGAATAATTCTACTTTATTTATAATATTGAAGCTTAACATTTCTCTTTTTGATGAAAGAGCAAGTCATTTACGAAACTGTAGGAAAAGCATTTCGAGTCGCCATGTTTATTTTATTTATCTCTAACTATTGGTTCAGTATCGTCGATTTATTTCCCTATCGTTTATCATTTAAATAATTTTAACATTTGAGACAATTTTATTCTTTTTTATTCATTGAGTGTATTAATGTAATATTTTTCATAGATGAGGACGTATTTGCAAAATTTGTATGAAAAGCGTTTTGAGCTGTACGTTTGTTTTCTTTACTTTTTTTACTATTGCTATTATAGCTCAGAATAGACAATTTCTTCCACTATTATTTATCTTTCAAATATTTTTAACAACAGCAATAATAAAAAATGTTCTCATATTTGATAGATAATTTTATTATTTACTTATTTATTGTTTGGTTTCTAAGGTAATAATAATAATGTGGTACATTTGATGATTAACTGTTTAGATCCAATATAAGATATATATGTGTGTTTATACGTTTATATTATCTCTATGTGTACCTTCTGATTAGTCGTGGTGGGAGGACTTGCGTGGTCCAATGACCGATGCTGTCGGAAATTCTAAACACTTAGCGACATGGTCGAAGACGACGACTCAAACTAAGCGCGACCAAGCCAATGACCCCAACGGAGGAACAAGCGAATGACGATTATAACAGATCTCAACGGTTGAACAAGCGGATGAAGACGGCTACGCTTATATGGACACGCTACAGAAGGCGCCATTCGAAATTAAAACAGAGTCAGCGGCAGTCAGTTGCAGTTTGATAACTGCTTTCTGCGTGTCTCATTCCATATGTACCATTGGGAAATCAAGTCTGTGGTTCACTTCGTGTCAAGTCGATGTCTAAGGAGGCACGGTGGAGTAATGGATAACGGCTCGGATTGAGGAATCGTAGAGCCGAGTTCGAATCCCAGTCGAATCCGTTACATTCACTTACGTGCTAACACCCTTGGATGGCAACTGGTCTAGGAGAAGGTCAACTCTGAATTCAAAACCATTCGGCGTGTGCACCGGCATCCGGCGGCCTCTTGGTTACTCCTGCCTCTGCGTCTGTGGAAATTCTGCGGCAAGTAAGAGCATATTCCTCCCTCCACTGGGATAGCACGCGAGGTGTGGGGACCGCGTGTGAAGTTCAAACTCCCTTGTTACTCCGTTTCAGGAATTCGCCGCGGTTGGAATCGGGAATGGCTGTCGCTCGTTTCAGCATTGGCGACGGATCGCCGTGCTTGGTCGGCCTTCGTTCCGGACGCGGTGAGTTCCTTGGAAGGAGCCGGCTTAACCGAACCAGGGTGAATGCCGCAACATACATACATACATAAGTCGATGTCTATTATTTTATTTTACCTCTAACCAACTCTTGCAAAGCCAAATGGTAATAGAGAATAAATGACTGGAGCAGATTTTGGTTAAATTGGAAACTTCTAGTCCTGAACGTTAGCCATCAACGTCATCTTACTTGCCATAGAATTTCCACAGTCGCAGAGGCAGGAGTAACCAACGCCATCATCATAAAAGAAAGACTCAGAAAAGAAATTAAATTCTTGGATACGAGATAATGCCGACGATGGCAACGATTCCTATCTTAGTCTGTATTTAGTAATTTAATATGATTGATACGCAACTACAACTGTTATTTATTGATTTCATTCGGTAATCGTTCATTAATATCAGAATTATTTTGCTATTATATTAATTACAGACTAATTAATTTGTTGACACTACATTCGACTATGTACATTCAGAATTGGAATGACAGAAAACGTCTTTAAATGATTAAAGAAAACACGTAGAATTTTGTTCCAGATTTACTGAGCCTATATAAACACGTGATTCCATCGTTAAAATTTATGAGTCGGACTTAATTTTTTAAACTCATAAAAACAATCAGTGATCCCCACACAGAGGCGATATAACATTCCCCGT
Source organism: Acanthosepion esculentum (assembly GCA_964036315.1). Classification (NCBI taxonomy): domain Eukaryota; kingdom Metazoa; phylum Mollusca; class Cephalopoda; order Sepiida; family Sepiidae; genus Acanthosepion; species Acanthosepion esculentum. The sequence goes on from OZ038513.1 coordinate 77,775,950, forward strand.
ATATATATATATATATATATATATATATATATATATATATATATATGAAGAAATATAGTCTTACACTGTGCTATATTTATGGGATAAAGTGCTCAATATCAGAGATAGAGCGTGTGTAAATATAAAAGTGAACATAGAAGTCAACACTTAGAGACGACAGTCTGTTTCATGCTAGATGCAATCGTCAGGCAACTAGTGCTGTTATTTTTCTCGGCTATTTATATATACAGGTCAGTGGTGCATATATATATATATATATATATATATATATATATATATATATATATATATATATATATATATATATATATATATATATATATATGCACGTTTCATTAAAAAACACAGACAAGGTACTACGGTTAAGTTTTTTATTTAATTTTTCTTGTGTTCGAACAAGAGCTTTCTTTTCTGGACAAAGGGTGTGTAAAAACTGTCCAAATGTTTTATATTTCCGACAGCTTTCGGCTATACCTTTAGCCATTATCAAGGATGATTTGATATATTATATATATAGGGAATGTTATATCGCCTCTGTGTGCTGATCACTCTCTGAATGTATGTATAGTATGCTGAAAAATTAATTTCGGTTGAGCTCTCCTGGGAGGAAGTGTGGGTTTGTAAACAGTGACTATTACGGCTGATATAGCGAGACTCTTCGGCAAAAAGCGAATTGAGTCCTGTCGGTCACTGTGTGTTTATCTAAAAATAAATACGCTAAAATTCACCTTCATCCCTGTCGTGCGCCGACGGCTTAGTGGTAGAATCTCCGACTGACGCCAATTCAGTCACACTGAAACAGCGAAACAGTCTCTCTGTGGTTGACATTATATATATTTAGATATATACATACATACATACATGCATATATATATATATATATATATATATATATATATATATATATATATATATATATATATATATATATGGTTAAAGATGACTGACAAGATACTACGATTAAGCGGTTTTAATTATTTTTTCTTGTGTTCGTAGAAGTGTTCTTTTACCTAGACACAAATTGTGTAGAAACTCTCCCTTTCGGCTATACTTTTAGCCATTATCAAAGATGATTTTATTTTGACTTTTAAAGGAATGTATCACTTGTGCTATGTATGAATAAAAAATATATGAATTATTTATTTTACAATCACTGTCAGCACATTGTGGCTGTGTTCATAGTTAGTGTCATTGAATATTTCTAATTCACGAATTCAGTCTATATACCGGAGTAGATTAAGACTCACGAAGCTTTCATCGGTTGAATTAGGTCTATTCCCCATATGAGGTAATTCTGGATTTTATTGTGTACTACTCTCTCTCTCTCTCTCATTCTCTCTCTCTCTCTCTCTCTCTCTCTCTCTCTATATATATATATATATATATTTTTTTTTTTTTGAACGATAAAAATTATTAAAAAAATTAATTAAAATCTTCAGACATACTGGGTTGTAGATTAATATTC
>OZ038513.1:77782414-77817414 GCA_964036315.1 Acanthosepion esculentum
AAATTCTACCTGAACATAAAATAAAGAGAAAAATACTTTTTGGACGCCAACCTTAAGAGTGGTAATGAAGACACGAATTGAATTCTACGCAGCAAAATTATTTTCATACTAAGGTTCCAGAACAACAGGCGACAAAAGACCTGAAGTCTACACTGAGAAAAATAGTTACACAAAATTACGGTGTAAACATGAAAGACTTTAAGGCAACCATATTGGAACGAATGAAAATGCAATTCGAGCGGCAACAAGAACATGAGAAAAGACAGACTAGGCTCGAAGAAAAACAATTAGAAATGCAACAGAAAAACGAAGAGAAGCAACTCGAATTATAAGAATTACTACTACGGGCAATAACAAATAAAGGGAAAAATTCCGGAAATGAAGCGGCATTCTCGCAAAATGCTATATGGAGCTCTATCAAAGACTTCACTTCTGCACCGGACGAAGACAAAACCTTCACGGCTTACTTCAGAAGATATGAAGATTCATATGAGTTTGATTGCGGGAATTGGTCAGATGCGAAAAAAGTATGTCTACTATTGAGGAAACTAGGGTCAAGCGAATACATTAATTCGTAGACTACATCCTACCGAGGAAAACGAATGAGTTGACTTTCAAGGAAGCCGTGAAAGTTTTAACGGAATTATTTAGTCCGAAAATTTCATTCTTCCACAAAATGTGGAAATGTTTAAATTTAACAAAAAAGGATAGCGAAGACTATATAACATTTGCTTCCATAGTAAACAAACACTGCGATGACTTTAAGTAATCTGAACTCAGCCTTGACAATTTTAAATGTTTAATATTCGTCAAAGTCTTGGTTTCGACTAAAGATGCGGAGATCAGACGAAGAATTTTAACAAAACTTGAACCAGAACCAGAATTGACACTACAAAAATTGGCTGAGGACTGTCAGAGATGTATAAGCGTAAAAAAGGACTCGAAAGATATCGAAGAGTCTGGCGTCGCGCACATACGAAAAGTACAACGACAAACACGTTTTTCTCCCTCCTCAAAAACAAACCAAATAAATTATTATACTACAAAATGTCAAATGAAATTTCTGAAGAAACTACCACCCAGTGCATGCTATCGCTGTGGGACTTTGCATTGGTACAAAGATTGTCCATACTGCTATAAGACTTGTCTGTTGTGCAATAAAGTTGGACATAAAAGTTCTCATTGTAGAACAAAGAAAGAAAGCAAAAGCCGAGTAAGAGTCACTAGAACTGACCAAGCGGACGAGATAAATATACGAAAATACGTACAAGTAGAAATGTTAAACAAATAAATCAGGCTACAATAAGATTCCGGATCAGATTTAACCATTATTAATTTACAGATGTGGAAGAAATTAAACAAACCGACCATGTTGAGAACCAATAAATAACCAGGTCGGTAACAGGTGGGAAAATCAAATTCGAGGGGAAAATTATCACAAATGTGACATTCAACGGAATGACCAAGAAAATAAAAATATATGTTCTAAAAAATACAGAAAATTTATTTGGAACTTACTGGATGCAGAAATTTGACCTCTGGGATTTACCGATAAATACGTTCTGCCAAAAAGTGAAAAGTTTATCGACCGACGCACAGGATTTAAAGGAGAAATTAAAGGAGAGTTTCCCCGAAGTATTTTCCGCCGGCCTCGGGTGTTGAAAAAAAATGGTGGCAAAAATCGAACTAAAAGAAAATGTACAACCCATTTTCAAGAAGAAAAGGAATGTACCTGTCGCAGCATTAGAAAAAATAGACCAAGAGTTGGATAGACTCGTGAAAACCGGTATATTGACAAAGGTGGAATGTAGTCAATGGGCCGCACCTACGGTTTACGTGAAAAAGAAATCGGGTGAGATACGAGTATGAGCTGATTTCTCGACGGGATTGAATGCAGCGATTAAGGATTATCACTATCCTCTCCCTAGTCCAGAGGAAGTTTTCACAAAATTGAACGGAGGAAAATTTTTCTCAAAGATAGACATGAGCGAAGCATACCTACAAGTACCAGTAGATGAGGAAAGCTCGAGGTTGTTGTGCATAAACACACATAAAGAGTTATATAAGTTCCAAAGATTACCATTCGGGATCAAGGTCGCGCCGGCGATATTTCAGCAAATAATGGACACTATGCTAGGCGGACTGGATTTCACGATTGCATACTTGATGACATCTTGATAAATAGCAAAAATATTGAACAACACTGGGAACACGTTCAAGAGGTTTTCAGGCAGATACAGAACTACGGTTTTAAGGTAAAGGAAAATAAATGTGACTTCTTTATGAAGGAGATAAAATATCTGGGCCATATTATTGACGAAGAAGGAAGAAGACCAGACCCAGAAAGAGCCACGGCAATAAAAAAAAATGCCGGCTCCAAAAAATTTAACCGAATTACAAAGCTTCTTGGGCTGAGTAAATTATTGTCAAGAATTTATTCCTAACATGCACAAATTACCCGCACCCCTAAACGAACTTTTGAAGAAGGAAAAATTTAGGAATGGTCAGAGGAACTTTCGACAAAATCATTAAGACTCCAACAGCAGATTTATTTTTAACGCATTATGACCCAAAATTAGAAATAATAGTCGCGAGTGACGCGAGTGCCTATGGTGTTGGGGCATGTATACTTCATAGAACGCCGGATGGGACACTAAAACCCATCGCGCATGCGTCAAGGACTTTGTTTCCAGCCGAACAAAATTACTCGCAAATCGAAAAAGAAGCTTTGGGGATTATTTTTGAGGTTACGAGATTCCACAGATATATTTACGGTAGATTTTTCACCTTACAGACGGACCACAATCCGTTATTGACAATATTTGGATCAAAGAAAGGTCTACCCGTCTACACTGCTAATACATTGCTAAGATTGGGTACTATTTTATTGAACTATAACTTTAAATTGGAGTATCTTCCATCAAACAAAATCGGGCATGCAGATGGTCTTTCGAGACTAATACCAAAGAAAACGGAGCCATTGGAAGATTCCGTAATTGCAGCTCTACGAGATGAGGAATATATTAGAACATCATTATGTAGTACAATTCGAAAACTCCCCGTCACATTACAGGAAATAAGAAATGAAGCAGTGAATGACGAATTTATAAAGCAAACGAAAACAAAAATTGCAGGAAAAGATAAACATATATCAGACAGCTTTTCGTTATGTGATAATGTTCTACTATATAAGGAAAGAGTTGTAACCCCGAAAACGCTACAAAGGCGAATCCTCAAGGATTTTCACATGGGCCATCCAGGAAAGAACAGGATGAAATCCTTAATGCGAAGTTACGTATACTGGCCAAACATGGATCAAGATATTATACAAATGGTGGACAAATGCAAGGGCTGTTCCTTAGCAGCCAAGGCACCTCCGATCATCCATAAGCCATGGCCTAAGACAGATCGACCGTGGTCGAGAATCAATGTAGATTTCGCAGGTCCATTAGATGGTTTTTACTACTTGATTGTAGTAGACAGTTACAGCAAATGACCAGAAGTATTTCGTTGTAGAAAAACTTTTCAAGTTAAACACATCAAATCTCCGTCATATCACCCAAGATCAAACGGGCAAGCGGAGAGGTTTGTAGATGCATTAAAAAGAGCACTAAGGAAAGCTTATGACGTACCAACAGAAAAGGCTTTGCAACAATTCTTGCAAGTATATAGAATTACACCGAACAGTACTACGCCATCGGCATTATCACTGTCGGAAGTGCTGTTCGCCCGTAGAATTAGATCGGTATTCGACAAATTACTGCCAAAACAGACAAAGCAATCACCAACGTCGTTTGTACCAAAAAAAAAATTAACTCAGGGGAGAAAGTTTTTTTTTAAATGTACGAAAAGAATACATTCTACTAGGTGTAAGGTACAATAGAGAAGCGAATCGGGAACGTCGTTTACATAATTCAGCGTCCGAAATTCTCGCATAAAAGCACTTAAATCAAAGCAGAAAGAGGCTGTTAGAGGATTCTAACGGTCCACCTCAGGAAGAGGAAGAAGTGATGGACACAATATTCGGCACATTCGTTATGCAAAGGCCTCAAGCAATGTCAGAATCGCGAAAATCGAGCAGGAAAAGAAAATTTACAGAGCCTTTGATGATTAATCCGAAGAGGAAAAAATATTAAAGACCTCTGCGAGGTAAAAGCTTTGGGAGGGGGTGTTATGGGACATTACCTATAACGACAGTGAACTCATCCTGGCACTATAAATACTGCGCCTCTCAAGAGGGGAGACAGAATCGAGTCGAATCAATAGTAGTTCACTCCAAACCAGACTGACAGTCATACTAACACCTTCAACATCTTGTATTATTATTCTGTTTAATATATCTTTGTTATTTTTACTCTTATGTTAGTGTTGTTCCTCCTTGGTCCTAACCTTGGACCATAACAGTAGCGACAAGGATTTTGAACCATAACAGTATCTCATTCTCTTCATTATCTATCTATCTATCTATCTATCTATCTATCTATATTTTTAGAATTGGACATAGTCCGACAATTTATTTAAAGACATTTATATTATGTTTAACGTTCTTTTTATAGATACAAGTATTTAAGCAAATGCTCTGTTTTATAATAAACAGTATTAAATAACATTTACCGGCCTGAATTTCTCGGACATTATAAAACAGAGCATTTGCTTAAATACTTGTATCTATAAAAAGAACGTTAAACATAATATAAATGTCTTTAAATAAACTATCTATCTATCTATTCATCTATCTATTTCATTCTGTTCATTATCTATCTGTCTATCTCTCTATCTATCTATTTCATTCTCTTCATTATCTATCTATCTATCTATCTATCTCATTCTCTTCATTATCTATCTATCTATCTATCTATCTATCTATCTATCTCATTCTCTTCATTATCTATCTATCTATCTATCTATCTCATTCTCTATCTGTCTATCTATCTATCTATCTATCTATCTATCTATCTATCTATCTATCTATCTATCTATCTATCTCCTTCTCTTCATTATCTATCTATCTATCTATCTATCTATCTATCTATCTATCTATCTATCTATCTATCTATCTATCTATCTATCTATCTATCTCATTCTCTTCATTATCTATGTATCTATCGATAGAATGAATGAGATTGTGATAGTGAATGAGAGAAAAGGATAACAAATAGTTTAAAATTAAGAAAGAATAAAATAAATTGAAAAAACATTAATTAGAACAGAACAAATATTCAAAAATGAAAAAAAAAAAGGATTTAAAAAAAAAACCCCAAAGAAACAAAGGGAATTACGAAAGGTAATTTTGACGTCTACCATGGAAGAAAACACACATAAATGAATATTCGCACACATGCACATACTATAAAATGTACACACACATACACACTCTCACAACCACACATACCCATAGAAACAGGTAAACTCATTAATCTAAACATGCACATATGTACTTACACATTAGAGGTTTTACTTTCGCAGTCATACACACATTTTCTATTACATAATATGAAAATACTTATTTCGTAAAACAATCATATAAATGAGTTACTTCAAAACATATCTATTTATATTTATTGCTCATTCCTTTAATATATACATATATCAATATATAAACCACCTCCGTGTATATATATATATATATATATATATATATATATATATATATATATATATATATATATATATAATGTATAAACTGTATTAATGTATAAAGCTGCATATCGCATGTGAAATGTCACACGTACATGTCTACTCATGTGCAGGCGATAAAACAAGTTCTTTTATATTTTGTTCGTAAAAGAAAAATATTTTTATGTTTACTGAATGTCGCCTTGAGTTTCGAGTCGTCTCTTCTGGTTTTTTTTCCATACGCTTACAAGAAGAAAGGAGGCCATCTTTATTTCTCCCTCTCTCTTCGCTCACCCCACCATGAGCACCTTTCTCCTATGGCAACAAAAACAGATAAGTAAAATAAGAAATAAAATGAGAAAATGGCAACAATCTTTGCAAAAATAACGAACACCTAAAACACAAGTCGAACGCAAAACAATAAATATTCCTTTTCCTTGTGTTCAAACGCCTAAAATATTTTGCGAAAATAAATTTAATTCTTATAATGTCTGAGAAGCACAAAGAAATTTTCCACATTTTTAAAGAAAATCAAGTGAAAAATAATAATTTGCAAGAAAAGTAAAAAAAAATACCGTTCTTTATATTTTGGGGTAATCTGTATTTTATTTTTCATTTTCCTTAGTAAATATAAGAATTCGTCTATGTGTTTTTTATCTTGTTTTTCTGTTAACGAAAATAAACTTGAAAACGAGAAATAAAATACCATTTTCTGGACTTGAAGATTATTGATGCAAAGCATTAGTTGAATTGAAAATGCATTTCTTTTATTTCCTTCTAAAAAAACACAAACAAAAAACACATTGTCTTCCGGGAGTGGTTCCAAACACCCTCACCTGTAATAACGCAATTGGTTTCCAAATCTTACCTTTCAGCATACAATTTACCAAATTTGTATAATTCAGGTTTTAAGTTTTAAAATATACTTGCTTAAAGACTTTTTTTTCTTCTTTTAGTCAGGTCATCTTTCTTTCGGTATGCATAAAAGAAACACTTTTTCTCTTTGGAAGTATTGACAATGTTTAAGAATAAATGTTATTTGCTACCAATATCTACCTAATGGGTATTTTTACTCCAATAAAACAAATAAGGATATTTCATTGGTTACAAACGATTTTTCTTTAAATGAAATCGTTTAAATTTAGTTTCTTTTTTCCGATTGAATCTCTTAAATCAGTGAAATGAAACATTCTCTTGGGGCCGCTGTTCATTTACAGAAGAGTTGAAATTTTCTAGGGGAATTGCGGACAGGCGCTATTATTTTAGCAAAACGATAAAACACTTTGAACTTTGATTGGACTAAGGTATAGGATGTTACATATATATATATATATATATATATATATATTATATATATATATATATATATATATATATATATATATATATATATATATATATATATATATATATATATATATATATATATATGTCCATCTTCATAGGACTTCATTCAAAAATGTAGCTGCAGTTGTTATGGAATAAAAGATTGCAAGTTAAAATGTGGCAACTTCTTTGGATTAGAACAGTAACTGCCACTGGGCTTTTCCCGCCACAGCTTCTTTCCAGTGAGTAGCGATTCTCTAAAACAAGTATAGATGGAAAGGCGAAATTAATTAGGTTGCCGATTATTCTGCTCAATTTAGCAACGCAGTTTTTATATAGGGGTCACCAGCCGGGCATATATCTGAAAAAGGACACTTGAGACGAAGAAGAAAAGAGCAACTATGGTCTTGGTTTTTTTCAGTGCTTGTTATTAAAAAAAAAGAAGAAGAAAAAACATGAATCTTCTTTTATGTGTTGTGTCCATTCGAAAGTAAGTCGAACATGGCTCTCTACAACCTCCCTTTCTTATATAGCTGTAAGCAATGTTTGTCATTTTATGATCTCTCCCAGAACCTGTGTTGCCATCCATTTGCGCAAACTCCTGAGTTACCTTACTTGCCGTTTCAATCAGCCCATCTTGTTTCAATATATCACGAGAGTGCCATATTCTCCAAGCCATCTTTCTTTGTTATTGGTCCCAGTTGTCTCTTTCTGACACTAAGTATAAATTCCTCTTTTTCTTTCCATTTTCCTTAAAACTTCCCAATTGCTCAAATGTTCGTCCAAGGCATTCTCAGCATTTTTCGGCAGAACCAGTTCTCTGTTGCCTTGAGTCTCACCATCATCTGTGAGGTGTCAGTCAGCCATACAGATTCAGGTTAAAAATATGATTTCAGGATGAAAAACAGGTGTCATTGTTGCGTATAAAATCAAAAATATTATTATTATTATTATTATTATTATTATTATTATTATTATTATTATTATTATTATTTCCCTTGATTTCTGGTGTGTACATATTTCTTTTCGGGTCTCACCCAGAGACCTAAGGTTAGAAATGGCATCATGACATTTTCCACGGTAAAAAAAAACAAAACAAAAATAAATGAAAATAAAATAAAATATTTTACACAGATAAAGCCCTTCGTAAGGTGTGGGCTTTTCTCGTGAGAACAATTTTTTGGTATTTCTTTAAGGCATGGGCTTCCAGGAATCCCTTCAGTGAGTCTACTGGAATATTTTCCAACCAATCTTAGGGCTCCAACTACAACAGGGCATGTTGATGTTCACATGTGCCACATTTTTGAGATTTCTATTTCAAGGTCCTTGTATTTTGACAGCTTTTCGAATATCTTCAAAGATACATTGCAGTCAGCAGGGACTGCCATATCAATAATAAGACACCTTTTTGTGTGCGATCTCTGATAACAATGTCTGGGCCGTTACCTTTGATTGTTCTGTCAGTGTGTATTGTGTAGTCCCATAGAATTGTAACAGGTCCTACCGGGTCTGGGTGGTGTTCGTACCAGTTTCTTTCAGTTTCCTTCCCGTAGAAGTTGCAAATTTTCCAGTGCAGATATTGGCCCACTCTGTCATGCCAGTTTTTATATTCTGTGGGTGACAATATCGTGCAACCTGATACAAGATTATCAATGGTTTTGGGATATTTATCACAGAATCTGCATTTTGGTCTAACAAGATATTTTAGTATATGTGCTTAATAATTCCTAGTTAACAATCATTGGTCTTGTGCAGCAAGGATAAAACCTTCAATTTCAGCTTTCAACCCTGCACTACTTAGCCACTAATGGGTACGGGTTTTGTCTACGTCAGCTTGTTTGGTACGGGCAGAGTATTGGCCATGAAGCGGTTTATCTTGCCATTGTTTCTGTATCTGGTCGGTTGCATCTGTCTTTGCTTTCTTTTTTAAGTACTTTGCAGCCTCAGCCGGTTTACCGTGCTGTACTTGTATTTCTGCGCCCATTTGAAACTCCATTTTGAATTTGTTGGCTTCCTTTATTACGGAGCAAAGACGCTTACTACTTTCATGTTCCTTGACACATACCATCATCCAGTCTTCTGTAGTTTCCAAGTATCTTTGGAGGCCAATTGTTGTAGTTTTGTAGGACAGTTCTAGTTGAACTAATCCTCTGCCTCCTTCGGATCTGGGCGCATACAGGCGATCAACATCAACATTGGGATGATGCATGCGGTAGCAAGTGAGGAGTCTCGTTTTGGCGTCCATTCGCGTAATTTCAGCTATGGTCCAGTTAAGGACGTTAAAGCTGTATTGCACCACAGGGACAGCCAAGGTGTTTATGGCTGATATTCTGTTTTTTGAGTTTAGCTCGGTATTTAGTACCAGACTTACACGCCTTTAGTACTCCTTTCTTACCTTCTCCTTCATTTGGGGGTGTTGTATGCCATCTCCTTCGCTAATTCCTAGGTACTTATAAGCTTTATCATGCTCCAGTTCCCTAATCTTTGTGACAAAATCTAAATCTATTAAGGGTGCATCTGTAATTCTACCTTTCTTGAATGTTACTTTTGCACATTTATCTAATCCAAAGTCCATACCTATGTCGTCACTGAAGTATTTTACAATATTGAGGAGGCCCTTCAATTCATGGTCGTCTTTGGCAAACAGTTTGAGATCATCCATGTAGAGTAGGTGATTGAATATATCCTTATTTATTTTGTAACCATAGCTACAGTTCATGCGTAAGGGGGATTAAGGACAAACAAAACAGAAAGGGTGCCAGAGAGTCTCCTTGAAAGATTCCACGTTGGATATTTAGTCGGTTGGATATGGCAGTGCCTCTGGTGTGACTAAGGTATAGTTTGGTGTTCAACATTCCCATGCTGTGCTTAAGAAAATTTAATACCAGAGGGGAGACTTTGTACATTTCCAAAGCCTTACGGATCCAAGAATGTGGAACACTATCAAAGGCTTTACGATAATCAATCCACGCTGCGCTAAGATTTCTACGTCTTCTGCAATTTTCCAGGATCATTTTATTTATCAGTAGTTGATCTTTTCAGCCATATGAACCTCTATTGCATCCCTTCTGTTCCAGCGGAAGAATGCTGTTTGTTTAGAAAAAGGAGTAAGCACGGTTCGTCAGGACAGACGTGATCAACTTGTACGTTGTGGAGAGACATGTTATCGGTCGATAATTTTTCGGGTCGTCTGTTTCATTTGTTTTTGGTATGAGGTATGTAATACCTTCAGTAATCTATTCCGGGATTTTATTGGGATTATTTACAAGGTTTGATAATGTTTTCGCAAGGATTTTGTGGATAGATGAGAGATGATAAAGCCAGAAATTAAGAACCTTGTCATTTCCTGGGGATTTCCATTTTGGGGATTTCGTTAGAGCTTGTCTAACATCATCTGTGAATATATTCTCCCATTCTTGCAGAGGTTTATCCAGCATTCGTTCTTCTTCACGTCGGATCCATTCTGCATTTGGGTTATATTCCTTCAGACTGCTCCAAATATTTTCCAAAAATGTCTGTACATTATCAATCGGTTGTGGCCTTTCGACATGTATAGATGTTTTTCCAATTTCCCTCTAAAATTCTGTTTGGAATATTTTATTTTGGCGATAGAACCTACAACGTTTTTCGTATCGTCTTGTTCTCTGTGCCTTTAGCTGAAGTTTCTGCTTCAGCATTTCCGTGGTTGATGGAATGTCAAGTAGGGATTTAATTTTTTATTTCCTCTTGATCTTTTTGCATTTGCGTGTGGAAATATTAGGGTTTCTGGTAAGCTCATCTAATATAGAAAGCTCCCATCTGATTTATTTTATTTCTCGTAACAGTTTTGCTTTCCCAGCTGGCTCTCTATGTCTGTTAACTTTATTTATTGTCTTGGTCCCAAGCTTCCGAGTCGCTGCTAAAGCTGTTGCGTATATGGCGTTGTTTCCGTGATGTTTCCCGATGGTTTATCTGTTAATGTTTCCAGAGCAGCCTTGTATATTTTCACAATGTGCTTGTTGGAATTCGTCATATGGATTTTGGGTAGCTGGTCTCTTTCTGACAATTGTATGAAAGTTACTCTGCTGAGTACTTGGATGATGTGGTTTTTCGCTTCGGTGATTTCAGATTTGTGGTTTTCAAGGAATTCTAACTTAATGTACCTGGAGTCATCCTCAGTGACATTGTCTGGAGAACTGCAGGTTATGTTTAAGATAGAGTCTTTGATTTTATTTCCTTTGAGGTTATTTCGCATTTCATTTGTTTTAGTTTTTGCCTCATCCTCTGTCACATTACTTATTTCTACATTCATCTCATTACAGTTTGAGTGATGGGTCATAGTATTTTGTCTTATATCTAATTTTATCCTATCTATTTCTGTCTTTGAGAGTCTGTTGTTTCGCATAATGTCCCTATGGACATTAGCAAGCATGTTTGGATTGAGGTTAGGTCTTATATCATTTCCCACCATAGTTCTCCATATTTTGTATGTTTGATTGGTGGTGTTCTGTGTTGGGTTTTCGAGTGCAGTGAAGAATGATGCCATGACTTGTCGATACTCTTCGCGGGTCCATTTCGTTCGTTTTGTTTTTATTGTTAGATTTGTTATTGAGTCATTTGGTCCAAGGTTGGCAATAATCCGGTTTGGGTGACCTAGTGTCTCTTCGTTTGTGGAAGATTTTGTTCCAGTGACAGATTTTTCGTCCTCAGACTGGTTCCTCTCTGAGGGAGGCGGCCATTGTTGACCTTGGTGACGACCGATCCGGTATGAAATTTTATTCGTATTCATTGAAATTGGTAGAGATTTGCGTTGTAACCTTGACCGCCAAGGGGTAATTATGTTCAAGTTACCAGCTTCAGGACAACTCTAGAAGAAGGCCCAAAAGCACACCCAACATGATATATCGGAGGTGGAATAGTTCATAAAAGTTTATAGAGTTTAGGGTCTACTTGGATAGTTTAGCCGTGTAAATTAATCACTTCTAGTCGCGGTTTTTGTCACGTTTAATTAGGAAACATGGCGATAGAGTTTTCTGTATTTCCATTGCTCATTTTGATATCATTCTGTCCTTAAAGACGGCATTTCTTGTTCCTGTGTCTTGAAGAAAACCAAATCTACCCTGCTCCTATTTCTTGGTTAAATCTGCTACGGGTTTACGGCCATATCACATTGACACCCCAGTTGACTTCGTTATATTCAGATACGCAAATAAAATTAGGAAAGGCATGAACCCACATTTTCTCGTTCCAGCTGTGGCTTAATGTGGGTACACTTCTCAATGATGAGTGCACTCGGGTCGGAGTCCCGATCCGTCTTGGACTCAAATTATGTGAGCGTCACAGATGCAGATGTGGAGCTCCATCGATGAGTTTGGCTTGCATCCTCTCTCCTGTCGTCGTAGTGCCGGCCGCTTTCCACGGCATACAGCAATAAACGATATCATCAAAAGCGGTTTGGATGCAGCTGGGTTCCCTTCCGAAATCGAACCCGTAGGCCTCGACCGTGGTGATGGAATGCGGCCGGATGGCATTACCATTTTCCCTTTTAAAATGGGTAAGTCGTTGATTTGGGATGCGACCTGTTCGGATACATTTTCGGCCGGTAATTTGATCAGGTCCGCGGTTGAGCCGGGGTCTGTCGCCCGGGACGCGGAGATAAAAAAATAGTTAAATATTCTTCTCTTGTTGATAGATATTTTTTTTACTCCTGTGGCAGTGGAAACTTCTGGGGTTACTGGCCCTCGTTCGATGGCATTCCTTCACAGGATGGGCAACATAGCGTCTCGATTAAGGACGGAATGGTTCTTGCAGCGTGATTCACTAGCGATGGTTCGAAGTAATGTTTCTCCATCATTGCAGCTGGCAGAAGATAGAAAAAAAATGTTTATAGTTACTTTGTTCTAGAATTGTCATCAATGGTCACCTGAACTTGCTTTGTTTCAAGAATATGTAAAGGAATAAAAGTTTTATATAATATTTGTAGGATTTGTATCAGTAAATTATAAATAACTGCAAAACATTCTTATAATCTAAAAATATTTTGTTGGTTTAAATAACATACAAAAGGTTGATAAGTCGTAAAAAATCAATCAATCAATCATTTCCGTTACGAGTAATAATCATTATAATCTTAACCATTAGTTTTTCATGCTAATTATTCCGCAACAGAAGGCCCAAGAATCAGTCAAGGTAGAGCATTCCTTTGTGGTATTGTATGAATATAAGAAAAGGCAAGAATGAAGTTCATTGGGTTATGCAGAATAACCCTAGGCTTGCAGAGATCAACATTGTAGTCATTTGGGAAAACCACCTGCCGGGTGTCTATTCCGCAAAGTAGCAGTTCGAATGGAACTTACTCCCTACTAATGGAATACAAAGGAAATGGAGATAATTCATACTTGTGCACATAGCATAAAATGAAACAGTTGTAAACGGTAAGGAGTGATGCGACTGGGAATGCACATCATCAAAATAGCTACAGAGCAGTGAGAGGCTCGCGATGTTTCGTCTGTGGTTGAAAGCGGGTAAATAATTCATTACCTACAAGGCCGCGTAGGTGCTGTTGAATTCTATCGTGACAGGCAAGTCAGTAATTACCACAGTTCGAATATGAAACATAGTGAAGAAACACAGACACGATACAGGAGGAACGAAATTTCACACAGCAAAAAAAAAGAAGAATTAATGATTCAAAATCTTTCCCTAATTTGTGCTCCAGGTGCGTGTTCAAACACATCTCTGCTTCTTCAGCATTCAAAATCTTTCGTGTTTACTACAGCTATGCTGAGCGAACCTTTCTGGGAGAGGGCACATAATTCAGTATACTGATCTGTAGTTGAACAAAACCAGTGCGCCTAAACCCCTGGTTACGGTGACTTTTGATTTCGTGTTTGCTCAACTAGCGACGGCTTCCGAACAGCTTCATCAGCTCATTGACTTTTACAAGGTCGGATCCATCCACGGTTTGGTTTTCAAGCATTTCCGATATTGGCACACGCTGGGCTTGTCTCATTTTGATACTTCCAACATGGTGAGATTTGAAACCAGGCTTCTTGGTCGGAAAGCTGATGTTCAAACGACTCGGCCATAAAGGTAACTCATTCAATGTTTTGCGTAACCATAGAATTAAAAAGAAATTTACAAGTCGATTTTGTGTGAGATTTTGTAACAGATTCTTGTCTTCCCAATCGATATTTCCCTCTCTCTTTCTACCGTCCTGATAATTTTATTTTTACAATTTTACTAACATATCTAAGACTGTTGATGCTACGAAAGTAAACAACGAGATTCCTGCAAAAATCACATTTCTTTGTCGCGTTTCTTTTGCCTAAGACTTTCCTAAGTTTTGGTAGGCTGAATATATTTTTATATGGCGTTGTAAAATCTTCAGTTGGCGTTCCTTTCTTAACTTTCCTTGTTTCATGGTCGTACATAACAAAATGGAGATTTTTTCTTCACTGAGCTTCTCAGGTCACGAAGAAAATGACTAAAATGAAACTTGTTCATACGGAACAGAATTGAAAATCAGAAAATTAATAAAGAAGGAAATATAAAATAAATACAATAAGTAAATTTATATGTAGGAAACAAAAGATCAGATATCTACCTATCAATCTATATCATGCTTCTCCGATCTCCCCCCACTCTCTCCCTCTCTCTCTATTTCTCTCTCTCTTTATATATATATATATATATATATATATATATATACATACATACATACATCTATTCTGTTCCTATCTATCTATCTATAAATTCTCTTCATATCCATCTACCTATCTTATTCTATGCCGATTTCTCTCTCTCTCTCTCTCTTTCTCTCTCTCTCTCTCTCTCTCTCTATATATATATATCCTCATATCTACCTACCTCTTTATATATTTCTGTTCTGATCTATCTATCTATCTATCTATCTATCTATCTATCTATCTATCTATCTATAAGTTTCTTCGTATCTATCTATCTATCTATCTATCAACCTATCGGTCTCTTCGTATCTATCTATCTATAAGTCTCTTCGTATCTATCTATCTATCTATCTATCTATCTATCTATCTATCTATCTATAAGTCTCTTCGTATCTATCTATCTATCTATCTATCTATCTATCTATCTTATAAGTCTCTTCGTATCTATCTATCTATCTATCTATCTATCTATCTATCTATCTATCTATCTATCAGGAAAAATGCTCAATGGTACAAATTCGGAAGCATCTTCTATCGAATAAAACCCAAAGACTCACCTCTTTCAAGATTATATAGCGCCAACAATTAGAAGCAGAGATCAGACGCCTGGGCCTTTTACTCTATTTGTTGTTTTTTTCCTTCTGTTAATCAATCAAAAACTTTGAAAATGGAAAAAATGAGTAAAATTCTTTGAAAGAAAATCGTAGACAAACAAAACAAAACAGCCGGTGATAATCGAATGAAATTTACTAAAAGCTTTTTTTCCTATGGATGAACGCTTTGTTCTAGAAAAGGATATATTTTAGGAAAATATTCTGCAACTTTTACAGATGCCAACATATTGCTGGGCAAGGCAACAAGTGAATCTGCAGAAAACTCTTACATTCTGAGAGTTTTCTTTAACAAAGTTACCAATAAAAATGAAATATAAAATATTTCATCCTAAAAGAAAAAGAAAAAAAAGCAAGATGATTGAGTGAAAGGAAAAAATAAAAAGAGGAAAAAAAAAAAAGATTTTCAGAAAAACGATTCATGATTTTGTCATTCATATCAGTCTGGAACTAATTGACAGATCCCGTCTTTAAACCCCATTATCTGATCCTCGCTGTGTGGAATTGCCATGAAACTATCTGGCTGATCAGTCTTTCCGATTTTAAAATGAAATTAGGGTCTTCCGTTATTTCACGAGGTGTGGGAATGTTCGTGGATTTTGACGAAGAAATCTGTGACAGAATCAACAAAAAGAACTTTTTAGAATTAAGGTTAAAAATGAAATAAAAATATAAAATCAACTCATTAATCTACTGATTGAAATTAAGCTTTTTTGTTTTTAAAGGAACAAAGTTTTTTGGGTGTGTGCGCTGTAATTGTCTTCTGTTAATAAGGTTTGAATGAGGTGTATCGCTAAATAAGTCTAATGAATTGAATTCTTCGAATAACCCCCAAAACACCAAGAATGGCTGAAGAAGATATCTGACAAAACGTGTGTGGAACATTTTTAGGAAATTCGACTGAATATGTTTCTGAAAAGGTATATATATATATATATATATATATATATATATATATATATATATATATATATATTTATATATATATATATATATATATAATTGTATACTTGGGTAGCAATCTCTCTTTTATAAAGGTTTCATTAAAGACGACTAACAGTGTACTGCAATTAAGCTTTTTATTTATTTTTTCTTGTTTCCATAGAAGTGTTTCTTTTCTGGACATAAAATGTGTAAAAACTGTTCTATATCTCCAATCGCTTTCGGCTATTCTAGTAGCCATGATCAAGGATGATTTTTTTTATATATGTGTATATATAGTAATCGGAACTTTTTTTTATTTTACAAAAATTGTCAGCACATTAATAAATTCTGCCTCATATATATATATATATATATATATATATATATATATATATATATATATATATATATATATATATATATATATGTGTGTGTGTGTGTGTGTGTGTGTGTGTCTGTGTGTGTGTGTAAAACAGCAAAATTTTCCAAACTGTGTAACAGCATAATTGTCCATCCTACAGAATGTTTTATATCTAAATAACACTAAACTAACAGAGTTTTGTTTTTCTAGGCTTTCAGATATGATGTTTAGCCACATTGACACCATTTGCCATGAGAATCGCTGAAATGAAAAAAAGCAGCGCTCGTAACAATTTTCGTCCACCCCTTATCGTACCTCCAGCAGGCTGCCACAAATATATCTCACTAAAATTTGTGTTTAGTGAACATACTTGGCGTATTAATTACAGAATTAATATTAAATAATAAAATAATAAAAAACATTCAGTATTTTATTAAAGCTGCAGCAAGCATTGCTGATATATATATATATATATATATATATATATATATATATATATATATATATATATATAGATATATATATATATAGATATATATAATCATTTATTTGAATATTATAACATAAATATGTTATAAAATCACTACAAAAATAGTCATTTTGTTTCAACACTTCTGGTGTCTTATTAAGAGATGATGTAGAATATATATATATATATATATATATATATATATATATATATATATATATATATATATATTGTGAGTTTAAACTTCTTTACAATATGGAGGAATTTTTTTTAAATTTATAATTTAATTTTGAATTTAAATGTATTACCCTTTAATAATCATTATTGATTATAAAATATTTAGATTTTTATATAATTGAATACTAAAGTCATCACCTAATATTATTTGAAAAAGTTTTCTTTTTTTTTAGGGAATACTAAGTACATATATATATATATATATATATATATATATATATATATATATATATATATATATATGTGTGTGTGTGTGTGTGTGTGTGTGTGTGTGTGTGTGTGTGTAAGTATGCGTAAACATTTAAAAAGATATATGTAGGTATTAATACATGAAATTACCGGTGTAAATCGGTACATGTGTACCTGTATGAGTGACTGCACATGTAAAAGAACGTATGTACATGTGAAACTTGCATGGATGTGTATACAATATATGACAGAGCAAGAGCTCTAATATTACCTTCAAATATCACTCCATATTAACTTAAAAAATGAACTTTAAGTAAGAGAAATTACCAATCTAAAAATAGTCGCAAATTAAATTCATGAATAAAATTCAATCTGATAGAGATTTCACCTTAATAATCAGTTACAACTAGAAGTAAACTTATATTTTAAAATAAAAGTTTAGTATTTTTCTAATTTCATATTAAATCCCAAAACTTTTTGTAATAAAGTTTAAAAAAAACTTAAATCGCTACAAACATCAAATTAAATTCCTTATAGACTGTTTAAACATTCAAACTTATATCAAACATTATAATATTTATGAACTCTCAAAGCAAAACAACAGCGTCTATTTCGGGCCTTTCATTCCAAAGAAAGTTAGTGACACTTTCTCTCATGTCTTTTTTATCTCTTTTTCTATTTATGCCTTTTTCTCCTCTCCCCCTTCCATATCAATATATAACTTCCGTTAAGTTAACCGATTTAATGTATCAATGTCTTGACTTCCTCAAACAATATTAAATTTGAAAGAATAGAAATTTTACATCTAACTCAATCATGTCTCTCACACCCCTCACTTCCTCACTTCATTAATTTACATACGCTTAGTACTGCCCGTCAAAAATGTGTAAATTTCTTTTCATTTTTCGTTTCAACCTTTGGAAGTAAAGTCTGATAGTTCGCGGTCCTTTAAAAGGGCTGTGGTGAAATAATTTATTACATGGAACCTTAAAGTGGTCTGTTTTTATTTTTATTTAAATTTTTAGCTCTGATTTACATTGAGCTCTCTGGATTTTATCCTCCTTGGCTCTACCCATACGGATTACCTAGTTTTTCGTAAACTATATATATATATATATATATATATATATATATATATATATATATTTGTGTGTTTGTGTGTGTTTATTGCTCGTTAAGTATATGCATGTTTAGTTTTAGCCAGAATTGGTTCAAGTTGTTACAGAGCCCCCTCATCCTCTCCCAATCGGTGATCGCTAGTTGTTTTTGGACAGCAATGAATGACATCAACACATGGAAATTTAACTTAACTATTTTATTAACGACATGTTCTGTTTATCCATTGGGGGTCTTTCTCCTCACTGGGGAGCCGTTTCAGACACGAAAGAAAACATGTCTACATTGCTTGACGTGTAAGAACCAACTCTCTGAAAAACCTTTCTTTCTATCTATCCATTGGGGGTCTTTCCCCTCACTGAGGAGCCGTTTCAGACACGAAGGAAAACATGTCTACATTGCTTGATGTATAAGAACCAACTCTCTGAAAAACCTTTCTTTATAACTATCATTCCCATGCTGGTTCATCCAATCAAAATCGAGTTCCCACATTTTGGCTTATATCAAAGGTCAACCTCAGGAAGTTTGAGCAGCGATAGAATTCCTCTAAAAAACAATATTCATTTATAAATTTTATTTCAATTATATTACTCTAAAATCACCTCTTATCTCTTTTGTTTGCAAGGCGTGCTGCCTACATTTTTTTTCATTGGGCCTCGGTCACATAAACCCTTCTTCATGCATATATATCATTTCTGAAAAAGAATGAACATAAACAACAAAACTCTGACCAGTTTTTCACGCTTCAAAAATATATTTTTAACAAAAGAAAAAGAATACCAGACAATCCGTTGTCCATTCGTGGTCACTATCTTCCATGACCCAACTTCAATGCCTCAGACGACAGTCTGGATACAAATCCTTCCAACAGTAAACTTTAAATTCTCCAATGGCTCCTTTAAACCAGGTCAGCAGATACCACCTCTGCAATCTAATATTCCGAGGGAGAAAAAAATCGTGTCTCTTTTCTTGAAACTACACGAAATGTACATACAATTCATAGAAAAAAAATACTGGTCCAAAAATCACACATACATACCAAAATTCCCACGCTACCAGGTCAACCAATTCCATAACTGAGCCCCATAAATTTTACCATTTAAATATATCATGAGTCACACTTATTTCCTACCGACAGAGACACAGAACCCACGGTCGATTATCGACCTATTTATTATTAAACATCTGCCTCAAAACTCAACTCATAACATCTCAAATACTTCGGCCCTTGGCTGCTCCCAAGGGGAAAGCAACCACACCCGCTCAGCACCTAACTAATCCATTACTGGCTTTACCGTAGTTACAAGGGCTTTCTTCTTTTAGTCGTCTACCATAACCTGGCATCCCACAAGCCACCTGTCCAATTCCTTTTTGTTCGTCACGCCCCTCCATAGGCCTCGTGGATAACTTAGGGCATATTCAATCTATACTGAATACTTCATAGCATACAGCTCCAAATTCTACCCAAGTATTGTCCGGTTTCCCAATTAACATAGCTGGGTGTGGCAATCCCCTCCCAGGACACAGACCCAAAAGACCGAAACTATGCAAGCCGAATCTATTTATTCACACAAATAATTAACTTAATTTTTCCTAAAAAAACAAACAAAAAAACCCTCACAAAATTCACTAATTAACAACTTAATTCTTTAAGTAATGAATGCAAAAGGACACACATATGGCTCTATAATTAAAAAGAAGAATTCCACTCACTGTTACAAAAATTAAAAAAAACAATCATTTGTCAGTTAATTTTCTAAACTTAAAACATTTGAATCCACGCAAAAGTATAGTCACAAAAAATTTCAACTAATTAAGAGATTTTCGCACATAGTTCTAAATAAAAAGAAAAAATCAGTCTCTCACTAAAATGTTTCATCAAAATTGACATTGCGCACCAGTGTGTATGCGTCGATGTGGATGTTCGTTGCAGCCTTTCTTTCTTTTAACCTATTCATCGTTTTATTCATAATTTTTTCATTTCTTTCCATCACAAAATACCGTCAGTCTTTCTTTTTCAAAACAATTTTCCATCGCACATGTGACAACGAGTCCGCTTGCTCTTATTTTTATATTTTTTTCTCATAGTTTTTTTAATTTTTTTATATCATTACTTCCTATTTTGGTTTATTTTTTAGATGTGTGTATGTGTGAGCAGGAGAATATAGTTGTATCATCGTACTTACAGTTAGTTTTTTTCTGTCTTTATGCATTGATTATGTTTTCCTTCTTTCTTCATATTCACTGATTGAACCCTCATCTGAAAATTTTCTACAAAATTGTACGTTGTGTCGTAAACATAATATTGTGCTCGCTTTATGCTGGGAGGTCCGGGTCACTGCGACAAATTGAGCCTATGTTGCATAGATCATTCGTACTGGGGAGGTCTTGGTCGTCAGCGCCAAATTCAGACTACGTTGCATAGCGCCCTGGTGGTGGGGTCTTGCGCGACGGCTTGAATAGATAATGAAGATGCATTCTTCTCTCGCGGCCGATGATCGCTAGTTGTTTTGAGTCCAGGGGATTTTATCTTGACTATTTTATTAATGTTCATGTCGACATGTTCTGCGTATCCAATGAGGTCGCCCGCCATCCACTAAGAATCCATTTCAGACACGAAAGGAAACACGCCTACATTGGCGGTAAAGACTCGACTCTCTGATAGGCCCCCTTTCTCTCTGTCTTTCCTTTCCCATGCTCGTTCAGCCAATTAAAATTGACTTCCTTATTTTGTCTTCCATCTGACCTCGAAGGCCAACCTCAAGAAATCCTAGCTACACTTCCTCTAAAAAATAATAGTTTACTAAACTATAATTTATCAAAGGCGGCTTGTGATAACGCAGCTTTGAATGCTTATACACGAGAAAACTACAACGAATGAAACTTACCTATGAAGATTAAAAAATAATTTTTGTTATTAGCTGAAAAGGAATATTTAACTGCGGCAATAAAATCGTTGAGTCACATGCCATTACTTTTGCACTTACTCGTGATAGATATAAAAAAAGATAACATTGATTGTTATAAGATACAGTGAGCGACACAGGTCGATCTGGTAAGTGATGAACAATTCAATGACTATATTATCTCTTAAGTTTCTGTTCTAAATATTGTTGCTAGTATTCAAAAGAAAGTACACTATTTACATTATTCGGACTATTGTCCTCATCTTTGTTGCCATATTTATCACAACGTTTCGGCCTTTCAGTATCTGTCTATATTTCTGAGATAATCATTTGGTACCCTATTTACATTATTCGGACTATTGTCCTCATCTTTGTCGCCATATTTATTACAACGTTTCGGCCTTTCAGTATCTGTCTATATTTCTGAGATGAGGTATTATGTACACTATTTACATTATTCGGACTATTGTCCTCATCTTTGTTGCCATATCTATCACAACATTTCGGCCTTTCAGTATCTGTCTATATTTCTGAGATGAGGTATTATGTATACTATTTACATTATTCGGACTATTGTCCTTATCTTTGTTGCCATATTTATCACAACGTTTCGACCTTTCAGTATCTGTCTATATTTCTGAGATGAGGTATTATGTACACTATTTACATTATTCGGACTATTGTCCTCATCTTTGTTGCCATATTTATCACAACGTTTCGGCCTTTCAGTATCTGTCTATATTTCTGAGATGAGGTATTATGTACATTATTTACATTATTCGGACTATTGTCCTCATCTTTGTCGCCATATTTATTACAACGTTTCGGCCGTTGTACGCTCCGGTCTTCTTCAGGTGGTTGGAATGTCGAACTGAGCCCTTTATTTCGCTCACTGGGACAGACTGTTCTAGTTCCACGTGACATTTCTAATATAGACACACTTTGTTAAGAATTATTTTTTTTTCTATATTTCGGATTATTTTCCTGTACATATTTAAATATATAAATTGTCCAATGCCTGAGGATTTTCGAGATATGAAGAGTTTGGTGATAGGAATCAACCCTGTATAGTGACTACAAATGTCATGGCCCAATGGTGTCTTGATATCGATGTTCACAAACGCACTCTATCTTTCATACTTTCCCTCACTTACTCTTCATATATATATATATATATATATATATATATATATATATGTAATTAATGATCATATATATATATATATATATATATATATATATATATATATACATATGATCATTTTACCCCAAGCAAGACAACAAGGCTTCTAACACGAAGAGGATTGCTTACTGTGAAAGAATATAAGAGGAATAAAACATTATTATGGAGCAAGAGCAATAAAAAAAACAGAATTTAAAGTTAAAATGCGATAGAAGAAACTGTTAGCATAGAACTTCCGGTTACATCTAGTCATTTCAACTGTGAAATAAATAAACCTTGCTGTCAATTTAGTATACGGCGTTTATATACGTAAGATCTAGGTACCATAGAGGGAAATTCCTCAGACACTTACGATGAAAGTATTTATAGAAAAGGTACAGGGTAACTAGATTACGGCTTTGGGAAAGTAACTGAAGCTATGATACCAATAACATTGCAGATTCGTATTTGTATTTTATGAAGGATCTCTAAATAAATAACAGGAGCGCCAGACCAGATGTGGCAGCAATGTTTAAAGCAAGGATAAATGGTAGACTTATAAATATGCAGGATAGATTCGAGCGAAAAAAAAATCAATATGTACACACCCTGTGACACGACAAACGTCATGTCGGTAGTCCAGCTCCTGCCAAACACGCTGTAGCATATCTTGCGTAGCGTTCTCCAGCGCCTCAGTGATTCTCTGCTTAAGTTCCTCTAGCCTTGTAAGAAGATGGAGGAATTAAACCTGTCTTTTCACATAGCTCCATCGAAAAAGTATCCCAAGGTGTCAAGTCAGGTGAATGTCGTGGCCATTTCAACAGCAGATTGTCATTATCACTGACACGCCAGATCCATATTCATGGTAGATTCCCATCGAGATAAGTTCGAGCAGTCAACTTAGTTTTTACACATTTTGTTAAAATTTGAGGTCATTTGAGCGAGAATTGGCTGTGTTATTAAACTACAAAATTATGTCAATTTTAGGATACCCTGTATGTGTGTGTATGTGTGTGTGAAATGCACAGGAATTTGTGGTTTATTCCTGCCTTTCTAAAGAAAAATGAAATCTAGTCATGTTCAAGTCAAACGCAAGAAAATTTTGTTCTCAGATTTTGTTTCTCTTTTCCAGGATTTCCAGTTTCCCTATTAAAAATTTCCCTGTTACGTCTCCATCACGTTTTTCTTATTTTATCAAATCAATTTTTATACCAGATTTTTTATTTCCCCTTTCACTGCGATGGTCATATAACGAAGTTAGAAAGAATTGCATGAAAAACTTAAGGCTATTAAATGTTTTTAATATTTTGTTGTTGCTATTAAAATCACCTCTATTCATATCATTCTTTAAATTGTCTTTTTTAAATAATTAACATACTTGCTATTCGATAATATATATACATATGTTTGTGTGTTTAAAATTTCTTCGTTGTTAATACATCAATTATTAAAATTGCATTTTTTTGGCAATTTTAAAATCTTACATATTAGTGTTTGGCGATCATATTCATTAAAATTTTGCGACAATTATTTTAGGAGTTATGATACGTTGCTGCTTCCATAATTATCTTCATTGCGATGGTAAGAACGAAAACGACAATCATCTGTGTAATAGCGAGAACAATATTCACATGAGAATTTACAACAATAACAGGTGCATTGCGTTGGTAACCGTCCGTCTCAGGTGTGGATGGTATATCGTAGAGCGCTGTGTGCTTGGGTGGGGCTATGAAGGTTTCAGCCAACCCATACATCTAGACACACCTCTCTGCGCTTCTGGTAGAGCCTAAATAAGAGGATAATCTAATACAGTTTTGTACCGTCAAAACTGAAGGAGTTGTTGGAACGTAATGCCGTACACCATCTAGCCTCCACAGGGGATTCACTCCTGATTTGGGCAGGGTTTACTACTTAATATTATTTTCTCCAGTATCTGCCTATATTTCTATTTATATAAGGTTTCGGCCCTTCAGTATCTTTCTATATTTTTGAGATGAGGTATTATGTATACTATTTACATTATTCGGACTATTGTCCTCATCTTTGTCGCCATATTTATTACAACGTTTCTGCCCTTCAGTATCTGTCTATATTTCTGAGATGAGGTATTATATACACAATTCACATTATTCGGACTATTGTCCTCATCTTTGTCGCCATATTTATTACAACGTTTCGGCCTTTCAGTATCTGTCTATATTTCTGAGATGAGGTATTATGTACACTATTTACATTATTCGGACTATTGTCCTCATCTTTGTCGCCATATTTATAACAACGTTTCGGCCTTTCAGTATCTGTCTATATTTCTGAGATGAGGTATTATGTACACAATTCACATTATTCGGACTATTGTCCTCATCTTTGTCGCCATATTTATTACAACGTTTCCCCCTTTCAGTATCTGTCTATATTTCTGAGATGAGGTATTATGTACACAATTCCCATTATTCGGACTATTGTCCTCATCTTTGTCGCCATATTTATTACAACGTTTCGGCCTTTCAGTATCTGTCCATATTTCTGAGATGAGGTATTATGTACACTATTTACATTATTTGGACTATTGTCCTCATCTTTGTCGCCATATTTATTACAACGTTTCGGCCTTTCAGTATCTGTCTATATTTCTGAGATGAGGTATTATGTACACAATTCACATTACTCGGACTATTGTCCTCATCTTTGTTGCCATATTTATTACAACGTTTCGGCCTTTCAGTATCTGTCTATATTTCTGAGATGAGGTATTATGTACACTATTTACATTATTCGGACTATTGTCCTCATCTTTGTTGCCATATTTATAACAACGTTTCGACCCTTCAGTATCTGTCTATATTTCTGAGATGAAGTATTATGTACACTATTTTCTCTAGAAGATACCCGGAAGGCACTGAGGATTCAAATAAGAGATCTCGTTCTACTAGACTGGCTGCCAAGAAAGGCAAGAGTGCCTATTTTGCATTAATATTTCAGCTTTCTCTCTGTAGGAAGCATTAATGTCTATATCCGTTAAAAACTATTGTTTCCTTCAGCTAATCTTTTAATGAATTTCTGAGATGGGGACTTATAATGGTTTACATTAGTTACACTCGTATTATTCATCTCATTTTGATATCATCACTCCGGGTAAAATGCAGGGAATAATCTACGGGCACGGCGGATATGGTTGTCGTTCCGCTCGCCATATTTAGGGATATATCGTCTTGTCCTTTTTAAAACTGTGCGGGATATTTAGAACTGCCTCGTGGAAATTAATTTAGTGATGGAAGCCATTGAAAATGACTCTCATGTAAGCGTACATTATGAATGATTTTATTATAAAAATGATCGTTGATAAATTTTAATCTAAGGATACATTCTAAATGGATCGACTATAAGAATACATTGGGAATGATTTTACGATAAGAATGCATTGGAAATTATTTTATTTATCATTCTAAATGATTTCACTATAAGTATACACTGTAAATGATTTTATTATCAGAATGCATTGGAAATGATTTTACTGTAAGAATGTATTGGAAGTGATTTTAATATAAGAATGCATTGTAAATGCCTTCATTACTGAAGTGTGTTGTAAATGATTTTAACAAAGGAATGAATATTAGAAATAACTACAACAGAGAAAATGCATTGTCAATTACTTTAGTTATGGAAGGCATTGTAAATGATTTTCGTATAAGCATACATTATAAATGTTTTTATTACAAGAATGATCGATGATGTTACTATAAGGATACATTCTAAATAGATCTACTATAAGAAAGCATTTAAAATGATTTTATTTAAAGTATTCATTGGAAATGTCTTCATTATTATAAATGATTTTCATATAGGAATGAATATTAGAAAGACGTGTAACAGTCACCTTGAGAAGAGTTTAATTTCCCTGAAAAACCGTTTTAATAAAAAGATTTTATAAATTTCAATTGATAGTAACGCTAACCTTTCGGTCAATGAATGTAGAAGGTTTCTTGTAGAGAAACGGTTTTTCTCATTACTACAATTACCCTATGTAAGATTTGTAGCAGAGAGTCGACAGTATATTTTAAAAAAAAGAAAAGAAAGAAGAACTCTGTACCAAAAAGGCAAAATAGAACTTATCAGTGTTGAGCATTGAAATAAGGCTTCGATCAAGGGGGTCTCGTCGACTCATCAAGAAAAGCTAATTACACTATACCCAAATTTGCAAGATAAATAAGTGGAGAACAATCTGAGAAGCAAGCAACCGTTAATAAGAGAACCAGAATGCAGAAACAAAGAACTGCACGAATATTTCAGGAGATAAAAGAATTACAAATGAAACAAAATGAAATTGGCTGCGAAAAGGACATTTGAAAAGAGAAACGAAATCGCTCTTCGTAGCGTTCCCGTACAAAGCTCCAAGAGTAAATTTACAAAGCCAAGTGAGATAATACAGAAGAGTAAATCTAATGGTTGTGAATAAAAGATGAGACTATTAGTCACATAATAAGTGAACGCAGTAAGTGAAATAAGGAACATTACAAAAGTAGCCATGATTGGGTGGAAAGGATAATCCTCTGAGAACTACAAAAGAAAGAGATCCATCATGTATGAAGAAGGAAAATGAGAGAATCATCCACATGATAAGCGAATGCAGAAAGTAAAAAAAAAAGAAGAAAGTACACATGACTGGATGGGAATATAAAATCCTGGGGGCTTTCTATTGGAAACTGCGCAATCGACCTGGAGAAAAACAACTGAAAGATATTTAAGGATAAAAATGAGACAATAAAACACATAATAAACGAAGATATTAAATCTCCAGGGTTGCAAGCTGAAACCCAAAGAATTAGAGGAGGGCGCAAGTGGTCGACCACGTTGGCGAATCAGAATCCATGATGCTGTTGTCACCTTCGATTATGCTCGAGGGCAGTTGCTTACACCCCTGCCAGAGAACAACGCCACAGGGCATCCTCAGTAGAGATTGTGAAAGCAGACTTTCTGTGCCCCCACTGATCCAGACTCTGCGTCTCCAGTCTGGGGTTGTGGAACCACCTCCGAGTTCACAGATGAGTTGCGGAAATTATACGTCATCTTCGGATCCGAAGGACAACCGACACACACACACACACACACACACACACACATATATATATATATATATATATATATATATATATATATATATATATATATATATATATATATATATATATATATATATATATATATATATACAGTGGGTAGCAAAATTATCTACGTGTCTATCACGACTACTACCTTGTGTCATACCCTGAAAAAAACACTAAATTATTCATGACAGATATACTATACCCTGGAACAAGCAAAGGTTCGAACCTTGTAAATCACAGTAAATAAATTTTACTTAGGCTTCGTCGCATTTCCTTTTATGTAAACAACCAAGTTGTTATAATCTGTGATTGTAAACGTAAGTAGCAAATATCAGAAATAAAGACAGAGCATTGAATAGTAGTGTAACGATGACCTTAGAGTTAACAAGAAACAAGAAGACGTGACTAAATAATACATAGAAATCAGACGGGGGTCAGATAAGTAAAATGCTGTCGTCTAAATGAACCAGTTTTCTTTTGATTTATAGTTTTTCCAACCTGTTTCTAGGATTCTGATGATGTCTAATATGGTATCTGTATGTTCCCCCATCTTTATCATTTCTATTGCAACGTGGGGTCAGAGGTCATTTCAATTTATTTCAGATCTTCTTTTTAGTGTGCCTTAAAGTGATTGCAATTAACTGGTATAATTTTATACTTGTTGACGATTAACAGTTAGAAACTTTTGACCTGGACTGGCCGATATGTTTGGATCTCAAAGTTTCAGATAATTCATGATCTACAACAGATTCTCGTTTGTGTACATACCATTAATCTGTATGAAAAAATGTAATCGCTATCGTAGTACCCAAGGGATCACCCTCACTACCCAGTCATGCCTATTTTGTATTCTTTCGGATTTACATCGCGAATTATATGGTTTACTGACACATCTTTTTTTTCAGGGCCTATTTTCGCGTGTCTTGATATTTCCTCTACATAACCACGTCCATTTTCATTATTTACATTATTCGGACTATTGTCCTCATCTTTGTCACCATATTTATTAGAACGTTTCGGCCTTTCAGTATCTGTCTGTATTTCTGAGATGAGGTATTATGTACCCTATTTACATTATTCGGACTATTGTCCTCATCTTTGTCGCCATATTTATTACAACGTTTCGGCCGTTGTACACTCCGGCCTTCTTCAGGGGGTTGGAATGTCGAACTGATCCCTTTCTTTCGCTCACTGGGGTAGACTGTTCTAGTTCCACGTGCCATGTTTAATGGATGTCAATTATCAGTTATCTCTTGTTAATTTCCCTCTGAAATTTCTCCACTGCCTTAACCGGATATTGAACTCACACTCTTTGGGTCCTGTCACTGGATCTAACTTTTTTTATCCACTGTGCCATGTGTCCTTGAGGAAATAAAGGGTTCAGTTCGACATTCCAACCACCTGAAGAAGTCCGGAGCGTACAACGGTCGAAACGTTGTAATAAATATTGCAACAAAGATGAGGACAATAGTCCGAATAATGTAAATAATGTACATAATACCTCATCTCAGAAATATAGACAGATACTGAAAGGCGGAAATGTTGTTACAAATATGGCGACAAAGATGAGGACAATAGTCCGAATAATGTAAATAATATACATAATACCTCATCTCAGAAATATAGACAGATACTGAAAGGCCGAAACGTTGTGATAAATATGGCGACAAAGATGAGAACAATAGTCCGAATAATGTAAATAATGTACATAATACCTCATCTCAGAAATATAGACAGATACTGAATGGCCGAAACGTTGTGATAAATATGGCGACAAAGATGAGAACAATAGTCCGAATAATGTAAATAATGTACATAATACCTCATCTCAGAAATATAGACAGATACAGAAAGGCCGAAACGTTGTGATAAATATGGCGACAAAGATGAGAACAATAGTCCGAATAATGTAAATAATGTACATAATACCTCATCTCGTCCATTTTTTCTGCTATTTCCTGCGATTTGTCTTCTGAAGTTTATATAGAATTATTTTTCTTCATATTTTAAGTTCTTATTAGTTGAATTCCCTTTTCATTATTTTGTACTCTGATCTGCAAGTTTTGGCTTCTGTAAGTAGTCTTTACGTGATTTCACTTGGGGCCTGCTCAAGTCTCTTGATTGCAGAATCAGTGCCGTCTTTGAGCCTGGCTAGACCTCTTCTGTTGCTCGCCTGATACGCAGTAAACATTGACAACACTTTTACTTCTTTTATAATCAAGTTTTCCGATTTCTACATTTATCCAGTTTAAGAAGGATTCGGAGTATTTCTTAATGAAAAATACCCAAATATTTATTCCTTTTAAGTATGTCTTGCAGTGTTAGGTGCCAGGTCTTTTCCTCTTCTGAAAATTCTTTGTTGATTTTTGCCTCTTCTAATTCTCAAAGACATGGCACCATCCTTTATATTGGTCGCAGTCTGTTTCTTTTAGACGCACAAAAGATGTGTGTTTGAGACACAGAAATATTTAAAATTCACGCATTGTAACACATACGCAAGAGGTTGGCATACAAAATACATCGTATTTTTTTACGAAATAAGCTTCAACAACAACAATTCAAAAGAAAACAATTTCAATAGGATGATGCTAGTGAATAAATCATGAAAGTCATGTTATTTTACAAGAAAACCAGAAACACACACACACACACACACACACACACACACACACACACATATATATATATATATATATATATATATATATATATATTTACGCGTTATAGCTTATGATATGGTTGAAAGAACCAAAGGAAATCACTGTTTATTTCAATAGAAGAAATACGTGTCTAAAAAAGATTTTGACTGAGTAGAGAAACGGAAATGTTTTTAACCTGCAATGGAAGTCTCCCGCGGTAATCTCCGCAGAGCTGCCTCGTTTTTATTTTTCGCTTCATGTCGGCGAGTGAGAGACGAAAAGAAAGAGATTTTAGCGAACTATGGTTGAAATACTGGCGAGTGACTATGCTTTTCTCATAGCAAAAGTCTTAAAACAATGGCGTTAGTTTCTGTTTTTTGTAATCGTTGTGGAAGTAGAATGACTGTTTACATGAATGGTTAAAAAAAAAGAAGATTTGTTTTTGGTAAAAACATTAGGTCATCCACGGGGTTACTCTTTTCTTGTAACTTTGTGAAGCTTAATTTATTTGATTCCACAGTTCAACGAACAAAACGCAACGAGGAATATTAATGTGGAAGTGATTCTCTCATATTTATTTCGATGTTTGTTAAATACTGTTCTCCTACAGTTTAGTTTACTTACCAATTTTCTATTGTCTTCGTTATAAATTCCCCTACATATTCAGACATAATTTTATACATGGTTCTAGGATCATGTTGGAAGCGTTTTTCTAGACTATCCAAGTTAAGGTGATAGTATTCTTTCTCGATTCAGCTTTTTACAATTTATTAATATTATTGTTTTATTTCCTTTGGTTTCAGTTCTATACTTATTTCTTTACCAAAACAAAACGTGTATATGTTAATACCTCCAAAAGCCATGAGAGCCATTTCTGGTGTATGATCAGGACATTCGTTATTATTATTATTATTATTATTATTATTATTATCATTATTATTATTATTATTATTATTATTATTATTATTATTATTATTATTATTATTTTCCTTTGATTTCTGGTGTGTGCACGTCTTTCCGGGTCCTGCTCAGAGATCTAAGGTCAGAAATAACATCATGACATTTTCCGTTGAGCAATTTTGAAAAAAAAATACCACCTATTTTGGATAGATAAATCCCTTCGTCAGGTGTGGGCTGTAGTCGTGAGTTTATTTCTTTGTATTTCTTTAAGGCATGGGCCATCAGGGATTCCTTCAATGAGTCTATTGGAATCTTTTCCAATCAATCCGAGGGCTCCAACTACAACTGGAATTGTTAATGTCCTCGCGTGCCATGTTATTTTTATAATTATTATTATATGGGGTATCATCTTGCCAGAGGAATTGTCCAAATTACCAAGTCGCCTCCGAGGTCTGAATTAAAAGAGCACCTGTAGGAGAGTTATCTATGCACATTTAAGACATTTCACATAGATCAATGCTTCCCAACCTTTTTTTTCAACCCACGCCCCCCCTTTGGGCACAAACTTATTTATGAACGCCCCCGCTGTTAAATTAAATTTCTAATATACTGAATTCATTTTTCATAGCAGGATAACACTTAGGTATCAATGCAAACATAATTTTAATATTGTTTTCTTTTCTCTTATAAATGCCAAAGATTTAAATGCTAAATAAACTTTTATTTGTTAGCTTATCTCAATGCGATGGTTGGTGCTTACTGGTTAAGGCTTTTACTCTAGGTTCATTTGATAGCTTATCTCAATGTTTTCAATGCGATGGTCGACTTTGGTATTTACTGGCAAAGGCTTTTATTCTAGGTTCATTTGATAGCTCATCTCAATGTTTTCAGTGCGATGGTTGACTTTGGTGCTTACTGGCTAAGACTTTTACTCCAGGTTCATTTGATAGCTTATCTCAATGTTTTCAATGCGTTGGTTGACTTTGGTGCTTACTAGCTAAGGCTTTTACTCTAGGTTCATTTGATAGCTTATCTCACTGTTTTCAATGCGATGGTTGACTTTGGTGCTTATTGGCTATGACTTTTACTCCAGGTTCATTTGATAGCTTATCTCAATGTTTTCAATGCAATGGTAGACTTTGGTATTTACTGGCAAAGGCTTTTATTCTAGGTTCATTTGATAGCTCATCTCAATGTTTTCAATGCGATGGTTGCCTTTGGTGCTTACTGGCTAAGGCTTTTACACTAGGTTCATTTGATAGTGTTATGGTCAAGGTTAGGACCAAAGAATAACAACACGAACACAAGAGTAGAAATAACGAAGATATATTACACGGAATAATAATACAAGATGTGGAAGGTGTTAGTATGACTGTCAGTCTGGGTTAGAGTGAACTACTATCAGCTCGACTCGATTCGTCTCTCTTGAGAGGCGTAGTATACATAGTGTTAGGGAGAGTTCATTCTGTAGTTATACGTAAGGACCCATAACAGGTAGCTTATCTCAATGTTTTCAATGCGATAGTTGACTTTGGTGATTACTGGCTAAGACTTTTACACAAGGTGCATTTGATAGATTATCTCAATTTTTTCAATGCGAAGGTTGACTTTGGTGCTTACTGGCTAAGACTTTTACACTAGGTTCATTTGATAGTGTTATGGGAACTTGCCCATAATAATAATGGACTATTCCGGACATCATAAATACTGCGCCTCAAGAGTCAGTCAGAGTCAGAGACAGAGTCGCGCCAGACGATTACTGTAAGACATTGGAATAGTGATACTTGTCGAGACAACATAGTTCACTCTAACCAAATCTGATAGTCATTACTAACACTTCTACTTCTTTGTACATATTTCTGTTTGTAATATATCTGTGTTATTACATACCTGTGTTCGAGTTATTCTTCATTGGTTCTACCTTGGACCATCACCGTGGTACAAGGAACTTGGAGCATAACAGATAGCTTATCTCAATGTTTTCAATGCGATGTTTGACTTTGGGGCTTACTGGCTAAGGCTTTTTTCTAGATTCATTTGATAGCTTATCTCAATGTTTTCAATGCGATGATTGACTTTGGTACTTACTGGCTAAGGCTCTTACTCTAGCTTAATTTGATAGCTTATCTCAATGTTTTCAATGCGATGGTTGACTTTGGTACTTACTGGCTGAGGCTTTTACTCTAGGGTCCATGCTGCTTAGAATTAATAGTAGATCTCCCATTTTGTAATTTGCAGGCGGTTTCTTTGCTTAGTAAGAAGCTGTGTCACTGCGTTGAAACCTCATTCAGCCATATAGGAAGTTGGAAAAACAATGAAGAAATGTTTGATAGCTTCCCACAGCTTGCTTGGCAAAGGCAGAGTAATGTACATGGTGTGGTTTATCTTGCCATATTTTTTGTATCTGGTCGGTTTCATTTGCCTTTGCTTTGTTTTTTTAAAAGTATTTTCCTGCTGCAGTCGATGTATTGTCCGTTACTTGTATTTCTTCACCCATTTGAAACTCCATTTTGAACTTGTTGGCTTCCGTTATTACTGAATAAAGTTCCTTACTTCTTTCATGTTTTTGACAGTTCATCATCCAGTCTTCTGTAGTCATTCAGGTATCTTTGAAAGTCAGTTGTTCTACATTTGGGAGACAGTTCGAGTTGAACTAATCCTTAATCTCCTTCGGATCTGCGCACAGAGATGATCAATATCAACCTTCGGTTGATGCATGCGGTGGCAAGTGAGAAACTTTCTCGTTTTGGCATCCATTTGCTTAACATCAGCTATTGTCCAGTTAAGGACGTTGAAACTGTATTGCACCCCCCAGGGACAGCCAACGTGTTTATGGCTGATATTCTGTTTTCTGAATTCAGTTCGGTATTCACTACCAGACGCAGACGCCTGTAGAATTCTTTTCTTACTTTCTCTTTCATTTTGGTAAACTGCATTCCATCTCCTTCGCTAATTCCTACGTACCTACAAGCTTCTTCTTGTTCCAGTTCCCTAATTTAAATCTATTGAATGTGTTTCTGTAATTCTCCCTTTCCTGAATGTTACTTTAGCACATTTATATAATTCGAAAACCATACCTATGTCGTCACCGGAACATTTTACAGTATTGAGGAAGCCCTTCAACTCATTGTCTTCTTTGGCGAAGAATTTGATATCATTCATGTAGATGTTTGATTACTTTCTTGTTAATTTCTATCCATAGCTGTTATTGTTTAGTTCATTCGTAAAGGAGATAAAGGACTTACAAAACAAATGACAGGGAATCTCCTTGAAAGATCTTAGTCGGATATTCAGGCGGTTGGAAGTGACTGTGCCTCCTTTTGTGATTTAGGTATAATGTGATTTTCCACATTCCTATGCTGTGTTTATGGAAATTTATCTAACCCGAAATCAACACCAGTGTCGTCACTGAAAATCTTTTACAGTATTGAGGAGACCATTAAACTCATTGTCTTCTTTGGCGAAGAGTTTGAGATCATCTGTGCAGAGTAGATGATTGAATACTGTCTTGTTTAGTTTGTATCCATAGCTGTCACTGGCAGGCAGTACCTCTAGTATGATTTAGGTATAATGTGGTTTTCCACATTCCTATGCTGTGTTTAAGGAAATTTACTACCACCGATGAGATCTTGTACATTTCCAATATCTTAATGATCCAAGAGTTTGGTACACCATCAAAGGGCAATCTATCCATGCTGAGATTTCTACACTTTTTCCTGCAATATTACAGTTTCATTTTGTTTATCAGTACAGTTGATCTTTGCAACAATATATA
>OZ038513.1:77822414-77829914 GCA_964036315.1 Acanthosepion esculentum
ATATATATATATATATATATATATATATATATATATATATATATATATATATATATATATATATATATATATATATATATATAGTCGATTTGTTAGGAAAGAAACTTCCATGATGTTATCGGTTTGGAGAGTGGACCGTGTCCGTAATTAATATTACTAAGATTTGGTTTCTTGATTTTTATTATTAAAGCTTCCATTATTTGTAAGTGTTTTCTACAGTTAGATGAGTGTAATATTGGTATTCTGTACGTGAATTTTGCAGATAGATACTGGTTCGTTTCCGCGTGCCTTTAAGTCGGTCCTAATGGAATTATGATCTTCGAGGTGCAAAGCAATTCTTCTTGATAAGCATGTAGTTGTATGTACTATTTAATTATTATTCATGAATTTGTTTTCATCAAGAACGAAGTTCTCTGTGAGGCACGTAAATGTATAATTAATTCTGATCCTATGCAATTCGGATCTTGCTGGTGCGTTCTTATTCTTGACAATGAGTTTGATCGTTTTAACTTATTTATAATACATTTATATATTTTTATATAATAAATTTATTTAAAATAAATTTATATATTTATAACTTGATTTATTTTTGTTCTAGTCGCCTGGAGTTGTATATTTCTTTATAATGTTTCTAGGAGCAAATTCGCCCATTTTGTAATTAAGGCGCGTCTGATTGTTAATGAAAATGTTAATAATATTGTTTTTTTCTTGATGTCCAGTTTTATTATTGCCTATTTTAGTGAGAAATGATCTAATTTGAAATTCTATAACGTTGCCAGGGAAGGCCTTATTGACCAGCGTCTGTAAGAATAACGATCAAGTGGATAAATTCTCGTTCGCTTTCCTGAGGAAAGTTAACATTAGCTAATAGAATTAAGATGACAGAAGCTTTTAATTTTGTTCATATATATATATATATATATATATATATATATGTGTGTGTGTGTGTGTGTGTGTGTGTGCGTGTGTGTGTGTGTGTGTGTGTCGAACTTGCTGTTGAAAACCGAAGAAATTGGAGAATACCTGCTACCGAGGTATAACTAACTTTGAAAAGAATTGTCTCAACCATCCGAGAGAATTAAGAATTAACACTAAATCTCAGGCTAATACATCAGCCAATATGACGGTCAACCCTTCAGTATGGCCTTTGTGTGGATTTGTTTGCAAATGCTGTATAGGATTATTGTCTCAAACGAAACATAAACATAAAAACTGAACTGAAAGACACACATACGTGGAAAAAGGACGAGAGAGATCATCATATATATATATATATATATATATATATATGATGGACTCTCCTGTCGGTTTCAACGTATGAGGTTCCGACAACTGTGTTTATTTAACCATGTGTGTAAGTCGCAAGTGACATTTCAGTCCCGCTAGTGATTTACAAAGAAGTCCACAGATTGTGCAAGAGTGTGGATTGTTGGAGTGTATGGCCGGGACAGCAGCAGATATTTTAATCCTTTCCCTAGTGTGACGAAGCTTGGTGATGTTTGATGCTGCGTTGTTCTTGATGCCATTGTAGCAAGTAGTCCTCCATTCATTGCGATCAATTGCTGTGTTCTCAAAGATAGCATGATTTATATTCGCAGCTGAGAGGTTACTTTTCATATATATATATATATATATATATATATATATATATATATATATATATATATATATATATATATATATATATATATATATATATATATATGTCGGTAATGATGTGGTGAATTTATTATTATTAACATCTAAGAATGAAAGTGTACTTTTTTAATAAGTTCGTAAATAAATTTAAGACGTGAGTATTTTTTCAAATGGAGATTTAAGACGATTAAGAATATTAGGTTTCATGGATAGGGGTGTAATCGAATTAACAGTCAGTTGTGTTTAATTTAATTTGTAACCTATGAGGAATCGGAGAGCCGAGTTCGAATTCCACTCGTGTCCATTACATTCACTTACGTGCTAATACCCTTGGGAAAGGTATGAATCCTCTTCTTCTCTCCCCAGCTATGGGTAAATAGCAGGACAGACTGGGTTCTATAGCCTTCGATGACCGCGTAAGCATGTATCACGCAAGGCACGTAACTGACTGACTGATTATTTTGAGGAGGCACGGCGGAGTAATAGATAGCGGCTCGGATTGAGGAATTAGAGAGCCGAGTTCGAATTCCAGTCGAATCCATTACATTCACTTATGTGCTAATACCCTTGGGAAAGGTATGAATCCTCTTCTTCTCTTCTATGGGTAAATAAAATAAGAGGTTAGCAACTGGCCTACCAGTAAGAAATGGTAACCTACTACAGGAAAAAATCTGCCTCGTCAGTCATGTATCGAAAGATACATGATCACCTAATCGTGTATCACGCATGGCACATAACAATATAAATGTAGGTAAAAAAAAATAATGTTGATAAGAAAGCAAGTGTAACAAATCACTGCCCGAGGCCCTCAATCAGACTTGCCTTCACGCAGGGTCGGAAATAGAAGGAAACTTAAATCATTGACAAAAAAAAAAAAATAAATAAATAAATAAAATAAAAAATAGAATCGAATCTGAATGAATTGAAAATGTTAAGAAGAGTTGGTATTGTACAGACAGTAGTGCTAATGGGGTCTGCAAGGATACGGAGAATCGTTACTTGGTGTCACCAACTCTTCAGAAATGACCACCAGACGATTGGTACGATTGTTTACATGGAGGCAATAATAATAAGAATAAGAATAATGGTTGCAAAAAACATCATAACCATGGGTACTTCTCATATCTTGCATAGATTCTCTCTCTATGCAGGGGACTACAATTACATCTTGTTTCCTCCTTGGCTGCCTGGCATCCGATCAGTTTACATCTGATATAAAATACATGCCTCATGAAGTCTTAGGTTGACACTTGGTGGCAACTCATGCCACACAAAGACAAAGGTAAAACACAATAATAATAATAATAATAATAATAATAATAATAATAGAGACCACAAAAAAGTGCCTCCTTATTGATATGACAGTCCCTGCAGACTGCAATGTATCTTTGAAGGTCTTCAAAAAGCGGTCAAAATATAAGGACTTTGAAATCGAAATCTCAAAAATGTGGCACATGGGAACATCAATAATCCCTGTTGTAGTTGGAGCCCTCGGATTGATTGGAAAAGATTCCAGTAGACTAATTGAAGGGATCCCTGGAAGCCCATGCCTTAAAGAAATACAAAAATAATTTTTCACCAGTACAGCCCACACCTTACGAAGGGCTTTATCTATGTAAAATATGATTTTTATTTTTTTGTCAGTTGAAAATGTCATGATGCCATTTTTAACCTTAGGTCTCTGGGTTTGACCCGGAAGGAAATGTGTACACACCAGAAATCAAAGGAAATATAATAATAATAATAATAATAATAATAATAATAATAATAATAATAATAAGTACAGCTCACACATTACGAAGAGATTTATCTATGTAAAATATGTGTGATGTTAGTTTTTCTTTTTTCTTTTTAGAAAAAGGAACTGTGGAAAATGTGATGAAGTTATTTTTTACCATAGGACTCTGGTTGAGACCCGGAAGGAAATGTGTATACAAAAGAAATCCAAGGAAATAATAATAATAATAATAATAATAATAATAATAATAATAATAACAACAACAACAACAACAACAATCATAACAATTATCTGATAATTATTGTTATTAATAGACGGATAAAACATGATGCATATTTATGTTTGTGATGATGTTGATGGAGACGGTGGTAACGATGAAAATTATTATTAATATTAAACCACCAATGTTTGGCTTTGTAAGAAGAAGAAGAAGAAGAAGAAGAAGAAGAAGAAGAAGAAGAAGAAGAAGAAGAAGAGGAACAGGAAGGAAGAGAAGAAGAAGAAGAAGAAGAAGAAGAAGAAGAAGAAGAAGAAGAAGAAGAAGAAGAAGAAGAAGAAGAAGAAGAAGAAGAGGAACAGGAAGGAAGAGAAGAAGAAGAAGAAGAAGAAGAAGAAGAAGAAGAAGAAGAAGAAGAAGAAGAAGAAGAAGAAGAAGAGGAACAGGAAGGAAGAGAAGAAGAAGAAGAAGAAGAAGAAGAAGAAGAAGAAGAAGAAGAAGAAGAAGAAGAAGAAGAAGAAGAACTGGTAGAAAGAAAATAAAACTCCTCCTAGTAATAATAATGTTCAATTTTTGAAAATCCAGTAGACCCCCTTATTACTGTTAACAACGTAATGAGTTAAACCGGCAGAGTCAGCATAGGATTAAATTTTTCTTACTCGCCATTTTATTTTTTTTTTAAATTCATCCTTCTTCATTCTCCCCTTTCTTCAAAACTCATTTTATTTTGAATGGATTTTGTCTAAAACCAC
The DNA here is from genome assembly GCA_964036315.1 of Acanthosepion esculentum. Lineage (NCBI taxonomy): Eukaryota > Metazoa > Mollusca > Cephalopoda > Sepiida > Sepiidae > Acanthosepion > Acanthosepion esculentum. The sequence goes on from OZ038513.1 coordinate 77,826,760, forward strand.
TGCGAGTTGCTTGTGTGCGTGTCTGTGTGATAGAGTGGGGAGATTTGGGGTCTGAGTCCAGCGGCTGGGTGACAGCAGGGAGAGGAAACATTGGGCTGAGGGTGGAGCCAGAAGGGGAGCCTCTATGGCTTTTGCCCATGATGGAAGAGTTTACGAAGGAAAGTAAAGGCAAAGATGTCTACCGCAAAGAAAGATGGCTGAAGTGTTTAGGGATGAGTGGTTCAGGGGGACACACAATGGTGGGAAGAAAGCAGAGTCAGGGGGAATGAATTTATAGAGGGGGGATGATTCGGAGGAGTGGGGAAAAGTTTGGAAGAGGGGGTTTGAAAGAATGCTACGCAGAGAGAGATAAGAGGGGGAGATAACGATTTTTTTTAAAGTAGAATTTTAAAAAAGGCGTGATACTGGATGGTGGGTGAGAAGGTAGAAAGATGGTGGGGATCGAAAATGGCATTTGGGGCAGATAGACAACGGAAAAAAGAGTTTAATATGAAAACAGAAGGAAGAAAGAAAGAAAGAAAGAAAAGGAAAGAAAGAAAGAAAGGTAGAAAGAAGAAAAGAAAAGAAAGAAAGAGCAAATAACAAGATCCAATTAACACAGAAAGAAAAAGACAAGTGAAAGAAAGAAAGAAAGAAAGAAAGAAAGAAAAGAAAAGAAAGAAAGAAAGAAAGGTAGAAAGAAAGAAAAGAAAGAAAGAAAGAGCAAATAACAAGACCAATTAAGACAGAAAGAAAAAGACAAGTGAACGGACGAAAGAACGAAAGAAAAAAAGAAAGAAAGAAAGAACAAGACTCAATTAAAACAGAAAGAAAAAGAAAACTGAACAGACGAAAGAAAGAAAGAAAAACAGAAAGAAAGGAAAAATAAGAAAGAAAGAATTACAGAAAGAAAGACAGACAGAAAGAAAGAAAGAAAGAAAGAAAGAATGAAAGAAAGAAAGAAAGAATGAAAGAAAGAATGAAAGAAAGAAAGAATGAAAGAAAGAAAGAAAGAAAGAAAGAACAAGACTCAGCCAAGACAGAATGAAAGAAAAAGACAACTGAACGGAAGAAAGATACCAAGAAAGAAATGCGGAAAGAAGTAAAGAAAGAAAGAAAAAAGAAAGAAAGAAGTAAAGGAAGAATGAAAGAAAGAAAGAAAAAAGAAAGAAAGAATAAAGAAAGAGAGAGAAAGAAATAAATAAAAGAAGAACCCGAAGAAAGGAACTTGAAGACTTGAAAGAAAAAGAAAAGAAAGCAAAGTTATGAATGTAGAACAAAAATGAATAAAAAAAAGGAGCAAGGAAGGAAGATGTAAATATATATATATATGAATATATTAAAAAACGAGATCGTAATAAAAGAATAAAATATATAAGAAAAAAACGAAGTGTAAAAGAAATGTGGCGAGCGAGAGAAAGAGAACAAGAGAGAGAAAGAGAGCAAGAGAGAGAAAGAGAGCAAGAGAGAGAGAGAGAGAGAGAAAGAGAGAAAAACAGGAGATGGAGATTAAAAATAGGGGCGACATAAGGGTAGATAAGAAAGACAAAACTAATGAGAGAAAAGAAATAAAAGATGAAAGCCCCAGAATATGAGTCAGGCAAAATAAAACATATCAGTTCAAAAGAAGTTCTATACAGAAAGATGATAGTGAAAGAAAGAGAGAAATAATAATATTAAGGGAGAAACAAATAATAAGGAAAGTGATAAAGAGAAAATGGATACCGTAAAAGTCGAGAGATGAGTAATAGGGAATTAGACATGAAGGAAAGGGAAAGGAAAAGTGGAAGGGAGAGGATGAATAACAGAGAGAGAGAGAGAGAGAGAGAGAGAGAGAGAGAGAGAGAGAGAGAGAGAGAGGGAGAGAGAGTTGTATAAATAAATGAGGGAGGGTAATGAGTAAAACGAATGATTGTGAGACCGGGGTCAGGCGGGGATAAAAGTTGAATCTGTCTCACAAGAGAAGAGCAGGCGGCAAGTCGGGGGGACAGGGATTTTGAACGATAAATGAAAGTTGAAAAGAGAGAAAAGATAAATTTGATAAAGTAAAAAAAAAACAAGATAAATTGAAAAAAAAAAAGAAGAAAAATTGAAGTGGCTAGAAGACGGACTGTAAATAATAAATAAATAAATAGATATAAAAATTGAAATTTAAGAGAATGAAGATAGGAAAAGGGAATATAAGAGATAGAAAAAAATTAAAAAAATTCTGTAGCTTGTAGTCAGTTAAAAAAAAATACATTCTCTCTCCCTTTGCCACTCCTAAAAAAAAAAGGTCAATTTAAAGAGATAATAAAAATTAAAAAAGGTATATATTAAAATATATAAAAAAAAGCATTAATCAATATTTTGGAAAACGCATGTAAAATTGCTAAAAAGAAATGCAAATTTATTTTAAAAAATATCGGAAAAAAAAAAAAATCAACAGAAAGTTTTTTTTTAAACCTAAATGTAGAATTACTTTTTCGTTCATGAAAATAGAATTTTTTGCTTCATTGAAAAAAAAAAAAAAAAAAAAAATTAAAAAAATTAAAAAAAAAACAAACAAAAAAAAACACATGTCCCTCTCTCCCACATCTGGGAAAGTTGAAAAAATATTTTTTTTCCTTTCTGAAATGAAGACATTGCTAAGGCGAGTCGGAGGTTTGAGAGCAGGGTGGGACGGATGGGGGGTTAGAAGTGAAAAATTTATTTGCTTTTTTAAATCACTTCTAATAACTCTCTGTCTCTTTCGTCATCTCTCTCTCTCTCTCTCACACACACACACACACTCTCTCGCTTGATTTTAATGAGTTTCTACATTTTATTCAAGTCGTACATGTGTGTATGCATATATATATATATGCATATATATATATATATATATATGTGTGTGTGTGTGTGTATATATATATATATTAGTCGCTATGTTTATATTTCTCAAATCTACATGGTCACATATATACGCTTGTGAATTCTTATTCGAGCCGACGACTCGAGTCGTCCGTGTGTGCGCCTTTAGGAATACGCATGCGCACATATGTACACGTGTAATCTTGTAACGGACGATGTGATTGTCTGTGTAGGCATTAACATTTTCTATTGAGGTGGGTTCAACATTACTCCTTCCCGCGCTGCATATAAATCTCTTCAGAAATGAATGTGTCAAGTAGTGAAAGCGTACACAGGCATATTGC
>OZ038513.1:77834914-77837414 GCA_964036315.1 Acanthosepion esculentum
ATTGCTATATAATACTCAACGTGCATAAAGAGAGATTTTCATATGTTTTCATGTATCAACTGTATAGTTGCATCGTCGTCAGTGCCTATTCACACGATGCAACCGTTTATTCATTGAACAGTCAGACGCATGAACGCGCGATTAAACTGATAAGGAAAAAATATGGCTTGCGTAAATACGTGCAGATATTCTTATTCATCTTAAGACTGATAAAAATAGCTTCCTTTATGAATCTGTGTCGGTAAAGATCTCGTTAGAAACAAAGAAAAGAGTGATTGATTGCTATTTGTTATCTATCTTATTATATGGCAGTGGGTGCTGGGAAGTCTCCCTACGGATGGGGGAGAAAAATAGAGGTAGTGGTTCTGCACAAGGAGACTGAAAATTCCATGGACGGAACGCGTGGAACGTGACAACAGAAAGAACATCTCGACTCATAAACAGAAAAAAAACAACAACAAAAAACAAAAAATAACAACAAAAAAGCTGAAGTCACTTGGAAACATAATGAGGAAAGAATGCTTAGAAAGATTAACCCACACGAGGCGCATATTGAGCTGGAAGGCAGGGAGCAACTTATCTGACGAACTTGTGGGAATGGATGGCAGAGCGGGACGGGGGCGGAGTTTTTACAAAGGAAGAAAAGTCACAAAGAGCTACACGAGGTAGAAAGTTGTGGAGGGCCATGATTTCCAACGTCTTTAAGAGAAATGGAACATAATATAAACCGGTTATTTGTTATAATTGTTGTCTGTGTAGATATATAAATATTAGATGGAATTGTTCATCTGTCGATAAGAGGGATACACAAGGAAGGGGGGCTCGGGTGGGAAAAGAAGTGAATTCAAAATAGCACGATTGGTCAGTTACTTATTTATTTTTTTAGTGGGACCAGCAATCCTCTTACCTTTCTCTTTTCATTTCTATCTATGCTTCGATTTCTCCCTACTTTCTCGCTCATTTTCTCACTTCTTTTATGTCAGTTTCTCTAACCCTCTCTCTCGTTCTATCTCACTTGCATTTTTTTTTCTCTCTCTCTCTCTCTCTCTCTATCTATCTATCTATCTAGGTATCTCTTTCTCTCTATATATATATGTATACACACACAGATACGCACACACACACACACACACACATATATATATATATATATAATGAACAAATATTTATTGCTCTACATTTGTATTGAGCTCTGTTTTAACTTAATGATTTGAACGCTGAAATCTTACTCTTCGTTCTTTTACATTTGTATGCATATATATATATATATATATATATATATATATATATATATGTATATATATATATACATGTGTATATATATATATACATGCATATATACAAAAACATATATATATATATGCGTAATGTGTTTATATGTGTGTATATATATATATATATATATATATATATATATATATATATGTATGTATGTATATGTGTGCGCGTGGCTTGGGTGTGTGTATGTGTGTGTGCGCGTGCGTGTGGGTGCTTGTCCGGATCTAAGAATGAAGCTGCTTGACACTCATGCATCAAAGATGATGTGGGAGTGTATAATATATACATTTATATATATATATACATATATATATATATATATATATATATATATATATATATATATATATATATATATATATATATGTCTGTATTAGGACTACACTACACACACAAAACACACATACACACACACATACATATATATATATATATATATAAATATGATAAAAAATATAGTTTTAAGGTATACTACATTCATAGGTGAAAGTGCTCAATATCGTAGAGCGTATGTAAATAGAAAAGTGGTCAATGATGTCGACACCGAGCGGCGACAGTCTGTTTCGTCTTTGAACTCGAGCTTCAGGACATATATATATATATATATATATATATATATATATATATATATATATATATATATAATATATATATATATAAAGAGAGAGAGAGAGAGAGAGAGAACTTCAGGACACACACACGCACAAACGCACACATAGATATATCTATATATATAAAGAGAGAGAAAGAGATATATAAATAGGTACAGAGATCCAGATATATAGATAAATAGATAGAAATAGATATACATGACTTTAATGCATCTATACAAGACTTAGATTTAGGACCGTTCTATTGAGCACTTAAACGTATATCGTATAACTTTTATTATATATATATATATATATACATACATACATATATATATATATATATATATATATATATATATATATATATATATATATATATATATATATATATGACTGTGTGTGTATTTAGGCAGCAATCCTTCTTTCATGCACATTTCATTAAAAACGACTGACAAGGTGCTTTTATTTAGTTTTTTATATAATTTCTCGTGCGATCTAATAAAGTTTTTCTTTTCAGAGGATAAGTTATATAAAAACTGTCCGAATGTTCTTTTTATCCGAGAGCTTTCGGCTATACATTTAGCCATTTTCAAGGATTATATTTCAACGGTTAGAATTAGAAATAGTTT
>OZ038513.1:77842414-77929914 GCA_964036315.1 Acanthosepion esculentum
TAAATCTGGCGACAAAGATGAGGACAATAGTTCGAATAATGTAAATAATGTACATAATACCTCATCTCAGAAATATAGACAGATAGTGGATGAAGTTACTATGCTTTTAGTATGTTTCGGATAGAATCTGCTAGGTTTTTGTGTGTGATGAATGAATCCTAAAGGAGGTATGTTTCGGGTGTAGCGTAAGTTGTCTAGATAGCCAGGTAGTAGTGTGATCGATGTAATTATTTATGAGTTTGGTTTGATCAGGAACACAGTTCCTTAAGGGGAATTTGTGGTTTTGATTCTGCAGGTGTATTGTTAAATTTGAGGATGAGGTTAGCTTTTTTACAATTTGTTGAAATACATGAATTAATTTTCTTGTTCGGGTCGACTGGGTTAGTGTATTTCTTGAGAGTATTTCAAAATGAAAATTCATCTTGCTTATAGTTGACCTGCATTTAGCTTTTATAGATGTTAATGTTATTGCTTTTGTCTGTATGATCAATATCGATATTAGTTATTTTGGAAAGAAATATTCTAATCTGTTGGTCGATGAAATAGTTAGAAAACCATTGTTAATTAGTGTCTATTTTGCATTATTGAGTTCTTGAAAAGTAGACGAGAGGATGAATACTCAAATGCCTATTTTGGGAAGCAATATATATATATATATATATATATATATATATATAATATTATAATAATATAATATTATAATAATATAATACTATATATATATATATATATATATATAGTGATTTAATATGCGTAGCTTAGATATGGCACTAGCCGAAAGCATAGAACACTTAGTACGGAACTCACTACTCGCTACTAACTGATATAGCAAGCTGAGCTTACTAAACATTATACAACGTCGAAGCACCCACAATTCCCTCTCTCTCACTCTCTCTCTCTCTCTCTCTCTCTGTCTCTCTCTCTCTCTCTATATATATATATATATATATACTGTTTCATTAAAGACGATAGACAAGGTATTATGATTAAGTATTATATTTAATTTTTCTTGTCATGGAACAAAAGTTCTATAATTCCGAGCGCTTTCGGCTATGCTTTTAACCATTATCAAGGATGATTTTCGTTTTCTTTTTAACTTGGTCTCTGCCTTGTGTGTATGTTTTTAGGATTATAGGGATAATAATACAAAAGAAAAAGCACACAAATTGTATTTCTTTATAATATATATATATATATATATATATATATATATATATATATATATATATATATATAATGTGTAATTTTTTATACTATCTATCTATCTATCTATATATATATATATATATATATATATATATATATATATATATATAAAATGTAGTGTATTTCTTATTATATATATATATATATATATATATATATATATATATATATATATATATATATATCAATTGGGGTAGTGTATTTCTTTATAATATTTCTAAGTGAAGATTCATCTTGTTCTTAGGTAATGTGCATTTGTTTTTTGTAAAAAAATATTTATATAATTTTTGACTGTATGTCCACTACGGGGGGACATAATCTAATTTTATAGACCACCAAATTAGACTATTTCTTCACTAAAGCATATTATATAGAAATACACTACCCCAATCGAAATATATATATATATATATATATATATATATATATATATATATGTGTGTGTGTGTGTGTGTGTGTGTGTGTGTGTGTGTGTGTGTGTGTTCTATTTAATCGACAAAGAAATACACTACCCTAATTGACCCGAACGAAAAAAATCAAATTAATTATCTACGACAAAAATTTAATACAGCTAACCTTATCTTAAAAAATAACAACACACCATCAAACCAAAATGACAACGAACGAACATTATCTATGAGTACAAATTCCCCTTCAGGTTATGTGTTCCTGATCAAACCGAATTCATAAGTAATTATATCGGTCACACGACAACATGCCTCTCCAGACGCTTTACGTTACATTTATCTGACCACAGCTCCATTAGAATACATTTAAACACACATAAACTTACCAGACTCAATTTGAAACATACTAGTAGAAATTACAAACATAATAACATGCAAAAAATGATTAAAAATAATGGAAGCTTTAATAATAAAAGAGAAAAAGCCCAAAACTGAATGATATTAACTACGAAAACGGCCAAAATGTGCTAACAGTGTTCGGAAAAAATAACACTAAAAACATACACACAACACACACACTCAATAAAACTGAAAAAATAAAACCATCCTTGATAATGTCTAAAAGTATAGCCGAAAGCGCTTGGAATTATAAAACATTTGGACAGTTTCTACCCACTCAGAAAAGACTTGTTTGAACACAAGAAAAATTAAATAAAAAGCTTAATCGTAGTACCTTGTCTGTCGTTTTTAATGAAACATGCACACACACACACGCATACACACACACACATATATATGTATATATATATATGCGTGTCTGTGTCTGTATGTGAAAAATTTACGATGGCCTATATCTGTAAAATCTATGAATAAAAACAAAAGGAAATCTTATCTTAACCGCCGCGTTTTGTCGTCTGACGGATTTTATCAAGACAAATGTAAGGTTTTTATTTTGTGACAAGGATTTATACACAAAAGCAAAAAAAAAAAAAAATCAATGACATATTTGTTCGTGTATATAAACATTTGTTACAAAATAAAATTCCTTACATTTGCCTTGATAAAGTCCCTCAAAGGATGTAACGCGTCGGTATAAGTTAAGTTTTCCTTTTTTCTTTATTCATGCCTAAAAGAGAATTTGTTAGCTGTCCTGCTATTTAACGGGCAGTACGGTTGGGACACTCAGTCAGTTATCTGCCATGCGTGATACACTCTTAGGCGATCATGTATTTTTCGATATATGATTGACGAGGAACATTTTTTCCCGCAGTAAGTTGCCATTTCTTTCTGCGGTAGACCAGTTGCCATCCAAGGCTATAGAACCTGGTCTCTCCTGCTATTTACCCATAACTGGAGGGGGGAGAAGAAGATACATACGCTGTCCCAAGGGTATTAGCACATAAGTGAATGTAATGGATTCAACTGGAATTCAAACTCTAATTCTTTTCCCGCAGTAGGTTGCCATTTCTTTCTGCGGTAGACCAGTTGCCATCCAAGGCTATATAAACCGGTCTGTCCTGCTATTTACCCATAGCTGGTAGGGGGGATGAGAGGATTCATACCTTTCCCAACGGTAATAAGAGTATTAGCACGTAAGTGAATGTAATGGATTCCACTGTAACTTGAACTCGGCTCTCCGATTTCTTAATCCGAGCCGCTATCCATGACCCGACCGTAGACATTAAGCCGAGCCTCGCTACTAACAAGGTATTCACTGAAATTATTAGTAAGCTTTGGTTGACTTTTACTTCTTTGTTTTTGTTAAGCATTTATTTGCGGTTGTAATTAAATACTGTTTTATTTTAACATGGGAATCTTGAGTTATACTTAATTATTAACGGCCAAAGAATTCTGATGTATATGAAAGAATTAAAAGTATTTACCCAAAATGAAAATGGCATCGAAGAACGTGATGCAGCCGGAACCTTCATCCAGGACATCGAAATAGACTTAAAAATCGAGAAATGTCCAATGCTGACGACACACGAAGAAACACGGAAACATCAAATGGAAGTGAACTGCTCAGGAGGATGAACAAGAATGGTCACTAGGAATAACGAATTCATATTTAATGGACAATAATGAAAGGAAAGGACAAATAATAATAAAAGTGGCCGTGGAAAACAGAAGAATTATAGAATATATATACCAAATGTATTACTGCACTTGACACGGTCGTCAGGGGTTTATTCGCACAGAAAATGAAATTATTTGACATTGGTGGAAGAATTGAATTCGTACAGAATATAAAATCAGTTACAATAGAGAAGAGAACGCTAGCATAACCGGGGCATTTTATTCCAAGTAAATTCACCAATTCCACCGGTGCCAATAATCAATATATATAAGTCCTTCGGTAGAGAATACATCATATTTAGAGCAGTTACTTCCCCTTTCTGTTGACATGCGCGTTTCCTGTTACTTCCGGTTTCCTTCACTTATGAAGTCAGTTGTATCAGCGGTTTAACTTGAAAGTTGAACTATGCGCCATCAGATGTAGATTCGCGCATCATCAATGGTTATCTCCAATATATTAAAATATTGTCGACCAGTATTAAGATGTGAACACTTGGGACAACAGGAAGATAAGAACATATATATATATATATATATATATATATATATATATATGCGTCCCACCGTAGAAGAAATAGTCAAATCCTTGTTTGTAGAACCCACTTTTGGAGAAAACCCCTAAACCACACCGATATTAAATGATAAAGTCCGGAGTTAAACAATATATATATATATTTTTTTTGCATAAGAGCAGTGTGCTTGGATAACTTTTTTATAATTTTATTTCTATTGCACCTTGCTTCTCTGATGCTCTGGTATGGCACTGTATGCAGAGTCTAATGTTGGTATCTCTTAGGCTGGGCCAGTACATACTAGTGTCATGATAGATAAACTTCTGTTCCAACAAACAAAGTTTCCTTAGTGTTCTTAAATTTGATTCAGAAGAATTTTTATTGACTAGCATACTACATAATTATGCCAAATAACAAACCTTCAAAATACTGTGTTGCCAATGAAAGATAGAATATGGAGAAGAAAGATGTCAAAGAATATACAGAAGCAATTATCAAAAGGAATGGAAAATTGTCGACTTATGAAGATGCCTTTGAGTCAACGAAAATATTAACAACTGAACTGAAAATTCTGGAAATGCAAGAATAGAACTTGAAGTTAAAAGACCAGTAAACAATACAGGTGAAAACAGATGATTAAAAAAAGGCGAAATCAAAAAATCAGGTAAGATAGGTGAAAAACTATGTAAATAAAAAAGGTAATTGAGGAAATGATAACAAATGCAAAAGGGGAAAGAAAAAAAATCGCAAGAAAAAACGGGAGAAAGAAAAACTCCATTAAATAAGAAAGAAAAAGAAATACGTTATTAAAATGGCCGATAAAGCAATTAAAAATATAATATAAAAATATATATCGGCGTGCATTTCACCACTGCAGAGGAAATAACAGTCCTCAAAAAATATGATTAAAAAGATAAAATAAATGTGAGATACAATCGTATATTATGTTGATGTCACTGAGTATGAGAGGCACGGATGAAGAAAAAAAAATATATTTATCAAATATGTGGTGCAGTTCAATTTATATTACATGAATCATTCATACAAAAAGTTGATTAGTAAAGTTAATGATATAAATGGCAAAATCCCTTAGCAAACAAATTTATTAAAATTGATTAACCTACGAACCACTCGATGAATATTAGGATACTTGCTTTTAATAACTTCAAGTTGTATAAGGTCTTTTGTTATTTTGCTAGTACTTTCGGCCGTACATTCAGCCATCCTCAGGCATGGGAATTATTATTTTTTTTTTTTTAGTAAATCCAGATAATAGCGGACACGAAATATTAAATGCGAATCGAAATGTTTTTTGTTAGAAATGTTTTATTGTTAACGGATAAAAACTTATGGAGCGAACAGTCGCAACGCTAAGGTTGAATTTTTTTGAAAATTTAAAGGAGTGCGTTTTTTTTTACTAATATAGTAATTTGAGAATTTTTTTTTTGTAGTAATTTTTTTCAGTCAATGTGGCATGAACTAAATTGTTCGATAAATAGGGTAATGTCGCAGCTGTTATCCCGAAAATTCATCGAGTGGTTCGTAGGTTAATGCAACCTTAATAAATTTGTTTGCGAAGTTGTTTTTCGCCATATATATATATATATATATATATATATATATATATATATATATATATATATATATAAGAAATATAGTCTTAAAGTGTACTGTATTTATGGGATATGTGCTCAATATCAGAGATAGAGCGTGTGTAAATATAAAAGTGAACATAGAAGTCAACACTTAGAGGCGACAGTCTGTTTCATGATAGATGCAATCGTCGGGCTACGACGATTGCATCTAGCATGAAACAGACTGTTGCCTCTAAGTGTTGACTTCTATGTTCACTTTCATATATATATATATATATATATATATATATAAACTAAGGGATGATCCCCAAAATTTGACATAATTTTAAAAGCAATTATCTTGAAAACTACTAAGTCTAGCTCAATGAACTTGAACATTTTAGGTGTTGGACATCGTAACTGCTCAATATGTGCACCGCCTGTGACACGGCACATGTCAAGTCAGTAGTTAAGCTCTTGCCAAACACGCTGTAGCATGTCTCCGGTAACATTATCCAGTGCAGAAGTGATTCTCTGCTTGAGTTCATCAATGCTATCAGGAAGTGGGGGTGCCGACATAGACAGTGCCTTCATATGTCCCCATAAAAAGAAATCACACGGGGACAGGTCCGGTGAAAGCGGCGCCAATTTCATCAGAAAACTATCTTCGTCTCCACCACGCCCGACCAATGTCTCTGGCAGATTCTCATTGAGATAAGCACGTAGTGTCCTGTTCCATTAAATATAAAATATTGATAAGGTTCTATACGTTCTGTGAAAATTTGAGATTATTTCAACAAGAATTGCCAAAATTATGTCAATTTTTTGGGACACCCAAATGAAAGAATAACTTTGTCTTCCGTAAAAAAACTCTTTCCAATAATAATAATAATAATAATAATAATAATAAGAAGAAGAAGAAGAAGAAGAAGAAGGAGAAGAAGAAGAAGGAGAAGGAGAAGAAGAAGAAATAATAGTAATAACGACAATATAGTAATATAAGTATCTTCATGGTCAATACTCTGGCCGTACCAAACAAGCTGATGTAGATAAACCCTGTATCCATCATTGGTTTCGTAGTACAGGGTTAAAAGCTGAATCCGAAGGTTCATCTCTTGCTGCACAGCACCAATGCTTGATAACTAGAGATTACCAAATACACATACTAAAAAATTGTGTTGACCCCAAATGCATATTTTGTAATAAATATTCAAAACAACTGACGATCTTGAATTAAGTTGCAGAGTATTAGCACCCACTGAATATAAAACTCAGCATGACAGAATGCGCCAATATCTGCACTGCAAAATAAGCAACTTTTACAGGAAGGAAACTGCAAGGAACTGATATGAACATCACCCAGACCCGCATAAGGAGATCGAACATGTAACAATTTTATGGAACTTTACAATAGACATAGAAATCAAAGAATCAAAGCTAATCGCCCAGATATCGGAATCAAAGACCACAAGAACAGAATATGCTTTCTTACTGACATGGCAATTCCTGCAGTAAATGTAATGTGTCTTTGAAGATCTTCACAAAAGCTATAAAAAAAAATACAAGGATCTTGAAGTGGAAATCTAGAAAATGTGGCACACGAAGACATCTATAATTCCATTTGTAGTTGGAACTCTCAGATTAATTTGAATTGGTCTCAAGAGATTTATTGAATGGGTTCATGGTAGACCATGTTTTAAAGAAATGCAAAACATTTTATTCACAGGTACATCTCACACATTACGAAGAGCTTTATCTATGTAAAATGTGTGTGATTTTAGTTTTTCATTTATTCTTTTTACAAAAATGATCAGTGGAAAGTGTCATTGAACAATTTCTGACCTTGGAAATCAAAGGAAGACATCACATTTTTGAAGAGGCAAATGAAAAATAATATAGTATTAACAACAAAACTGACTGTAAAAATGATATAAGGAACCAAAATCATTTCTTATGTAAAATAAAGTTAGTATAACAATATTCCCATCATTACTATCAATACTACTACTACTACTACTACTACTACTACTACTACTACTACTACTACTACTAATAATAATAATAATAATAATAATAATAGGATAAAATGTCTGACAATATCAAGGACAATATTCTTGTATTTCGTTACATAATCATTCTTCCTTTTTGATGGAAGCCAATCGCAATTCTTTATGAAATTTCAAAATTCTCTTTCATTTCTTTTATGATATTTTTCATTGTTTATTTTTTCATTTTATTTTTTTAAATGAATTAAAATTATCAGGAAAAAAACTTCCGGCAGCCATTACAGCCAAGTGAGCCCCAAATGTAATTCTCTCTAATCGTTTGAAATTGACGGTGCGATCTAGAGTTTGGGGGTCATCTGGTCTTGACAGCAGACAACCTTTAGAGAGGTCACTCCTGTCTCATCGTCAACGGAATGAATTTCGACGAAACAGGGGGCTAACATTTTCTCCCGATGCCAACTACTACTTCTACTACTGCTACTACTGTTACTACTACTGCTACTAATGCTACTACTACTACTGCTACTGCTACTACTACTACTGCTACTACTACTACTGCTACTACTACTACTGCTACTACTGCTACTAATACTGCTACTACTACTACTGCTACTACTACTGCTACTACTGCTACTACTACTACTGCTACTACTACAGCTACTACTACTGCTACTACTACTACTGCTACTACTACTACTGCCAATACTACTACTGCTACTAATACTGCTACTACTACTACTGCTACTACTACTGCTACAACTACTACTACTGCTACTACTACTGCTGCTACTACTGCTACTACTGCTACTGCTACTACTACTACTATTACTGCTACTACTACTGCTACTAGTACTACTGCTACTACTACTGCTACTACTACTACTACTACTAGGAAAACAGAAGCTACAATTGAATGTAAAAATAAATACAGAAAAAAACTGTCGAAAGGAAGATTGTTAAAGAAAAAATGACACCTGATGAAGAGGCCGTTGTTAAAATGGTTGATAGAGCAATTAAAAATATAGTATTAAAATATATTAACCTCTCTTCCGATTTAACACTAAATTCTCAGTAGTCAAAAAACTGTCTGGTTACATTCAATGCCTCGAAAGCCAACCTGGCTACAATTCCCTTACGGCTGATCAGACCGTAACCCATCGCCAATCGCAATAAACGGATGTTCCGTCATAGAGTTGAAAAGCGTCCCGGAGGTCTTGTTTGTCTTGTTTACTTTCTACACTCTAACCTCTCTCTCGCAGGTGGCATGTGTCGAGACTCTCACTGCTCTATCGCTATTTCCATGGAAAGTGCTCGGACGAACTACATTCCTTGGTTCTGCTAGCTCTAACCTTCAAGGCTAGGACCCGTCAAGCCACTTACATAGTAGTAAACCATCCAAATTTCCCCCGTATTCCACCGGTGAGAAGTATAAGTTCCACTCGAACAGCTTCTTTCCTATTCGGTGTCTGTGGAAGAGACACCGAATAAGATGTTTCCCAGATCACTACAGTATTAACCAGTTCATGTCTAGAGTTAACCGTTATCTTCCCCACCTATACATATAAACTATCCCTTAACATAGCCCTCTATCTCGAATGGCCCCCGGGCCTTGTAAAGGGTGAACCTTACTGTAAAAAAAAAAGCTTGCATTTAACCACTCTAATTGAAGTAATATATTTTGCAATATTCTTCAAAACATAAATTCAAAAATGCCAGCAAAGCAAAAGCTAGCATAAGAAGAGATAAGGGGAAAATAGAAGGACGGAATAAACTAGAAGTTCTGCAGCTCGAAATAATTCACAATATTATATGAAGTATGAAAAAGAATTCAAGTGAAACGTAGACTGTTAAAAGAGAAACATGTAGAAAGAAACGTTATCAACAAGCCAAGGCTTCAAAACTAAGAAGGATGAATTTCCCGGGGAAATACAGAAATCAACAATACCTATAAAAACGTTAAAAAAAAACAAATACAAAACAAACACGAAATCAAGACGTGAGGTAACTTTGGATTAAGAACACTGAACAGAAGTATAAAGAGATAGACGAAGAGAAATAGAAGAACAGAAACTCTAAAGAAGTATAACAGGCTCTCAAAAAATGACAAAACTTGTAATCCTCACGAATAGATAAGGTACCTAACTTCTCGTTAAATGCTTCTCTATCTATGTACAACCAATTAGCAGATTTGTTTTATAATGCTATCAATAACCCCGAATAAAACCCTGAATGGCTAACCCAAGATATTACTTATTTAATCCCCAAAACCGATGACAGTGCTAAATCCAAACTTACCGAGCAATCACATGTTTATCCACAACAAAACACTCGCATCGTTTGTAAATGAAAAAAAAAAGAATAACGGATGAATTCCTTGAAACTAATAACATTTATTTGTGAAAAAGAAAATATCCTTACAGCTACAAAGATCAGTTGATCAAGAAAATGTCGTCGGAATACTGCCTTTCAGAAAATGCAAAACCCTAATCGATGAAAAAATGAAAAAAATTTGTTCATGTCCCGCATGACTGAATTCTCCCTCTATGTGTCGAAGATAATAGCTCTCCACAACGTCCTATTCTTTGGAGCTCTTAGAAACGTTTCTTTTTGCTACATCTCCTGATCTCTGTTCTGCCAACAATTTACACAGGTTCATTAGGATGGTTATTCGTCACTGACCTTTCTCTCATTTCATCCCAAACAAGGGAATAAAGACACTAAGACGCAAAAGCTTACTAAGTGTTAGAGAATAGGAGAGAAAAACAACACTATTAATGAGAAAGAACAATAAAAAAAATCAAGAATTAAGAAGACAGAAGAAAATTAAATTGAGAATATGAGAAAAAGAAAACACTATGAAGGAGAGAGGACAATAAAAGAACAAGCAGTAAGAAGAAAGAAGATAACGATTGACATTACATTTACATTTTTGATGATCAAAGTTAACTGGGAAGCAAGAAGCCGGTTCAGAGTTCAACAAACGAGAAAATAAACTGTTTACATCTAACCATTTCAATTGTAGAATTATGATCTAATCTAGTACTACGTTTAAATACATAGAGTCACAGTACCATAGAGGAAAGTTCATCAGAACAATTACCATGAAAGTATTTATAGAAAAGTCACAGGGTTGATACGTTACGGTGGTGGGATCTGAAATCGAGATGCCAGGTCAGGACCAATAACATTGCAGATTCTTCTTTGGATTTTATCAAGAATCCCTTGATATATATCGGGAGCAGCAGACCAGATGTGGCAGCAATATTCAAAGATTAATTAACGTATTTATTGAACAAAGTAACTAATAATAACAAAATAAAAGTCATTGAAACAAAGCAAGTTCAATCGACCAATGATGACAATTCCAGAACAACGTAACTATAAACAATTTTTTCTATCCTCTGTCAGCCGTTATGATGGAGAAAACATTACCTCGAACCGTCGCCAGTGAGACACGCTGCAAGAGCCACTCCGTTTCGCGAGGCTCGTTCCTTAATCGGGGACGCAATCGTGCCAATCCTCCGAAGGAACGCCATCGAACGAGGGCCAATAACCCCTGAAGTCTCCACTGCCACAGGAGTAAAAAAAATCTATCAGCAAGAGAAGAATATTTAGCTATTTTTTTTTTATCTCTGCGTCTCGGGCGACGAACCCCGTCTCAACCGCGGACCTGATCAAAGTAAGGTTGGATGATAGATTTATGAATATGTAAGATAGATTCTGGCGGGAAAAAGTGTCTCGCATGACATAGGAAGCCAACCTTCTTAGCTGCAGACTTAGCAATTGATTCAATATAAACTTTCCACTTTATGTCAGCAGAAAACTTTAGTCTGAGAAGGTGCAATGAGTCACTCTCCTGGGGGTTAGCATCGGCCATGCTGATCGAGGGTAAAAAGGGTTCTCACCATTCACCCTTCGTATCTTCAGCATTCTTATCTAAAACTTGATAGACCCTTTCAGCAATAATCATTAATGCATCACCAGTTGACCTAGAGAAGTCATTTCAATTATAGATTTGAAAGATGGACTCAGGCAAGAAAAACTTTCTGGTGCGACACACAGAACCGACTTTCCTCTCTTGCATGGAACCCTTCGGTCATATATGGTCTGGAGACCCCGCTGTTCGTCTCAAGGTCCTCGACAAAATCTAGAGACGGATATGCAATGTGATTGGTCCTGATCTGGCATCTCGTCTACAGTCACTTATCACAGACGTTCCGTCGCTTTCCTCTGTTTTTCTACACATACTTTCACGGTAACTGCTCCGACGAGCTACTTTCGCTGGTTCCCAAGCTGTATGAAATTAAGCGCGTACTAGGTTGGTATCTCAGTCGCACCCTTTCACTGTCGAAACGTTTAAATGTATCCGTCTCTTCTTCTCCAAGAGCATCATGTCTTGCACTTCCCGTCTGTGGAACTCCCTTCCTCTTACTTGTTTCCCTGATAGCGATAATCTTCAATTATTCAAATGCATTGTCAATCGACATCTTCAGATGCCTTGATCTAATACCCCGTCCTTCTTTTCATCATTTCCTCTATCACGCCTCTTTACTCTTGCTACTACTCTCTGTAACCTCTTGCGTGCTAGTAGTATTCCCGCCTTATTTGGGGTGAAATACTTAAAAAAATATCGATTGTCTGAAAGAAGACACTGCGAGGCGAGATTATTAACCAATTCAGAGTTAATTAGAGCCACAAGTACTTTGCCAAAAAGAGTTTGAAGGTTAATAGGCCGCGAGTTATATTAGAGGATTCACAAGGGACGTACAGAAGAGGATTTTCAACGAGCACGAAAGCAAGAAGCAGCAAGTCATTTATTGTAAAGTTTAGAGAGAACAGGAGCCAGTTTAGGAGCATATTTTCTAAGGTTACTATTGCAGGGATAACATCAAGTCTACATATTTTTGTGGAGATCCAGTTTATGGATGATAGCAAAAATCACGGGCAAAGTTATATGCATATCATTCAATAGCTAGCTTTCAACGTATCCTCTGAATTTTAAAATTTCCAAACACTCTTTCCTCATTATATGATCTAAATTTTTTCTGGTTCTAAGTATAAGTGTCATTTTCGTGAAGTCATTAGAATTAAAGAAAATGTCTACGATTCTTATTCATTTTTTAAAAGATAGAATGCAAAACAAATGAGATAAAATCTTAACACACAATAAGTTTAATAGTGGACTTAGACGTGATAACTTGCAAATGAACATTTGAAGGAATGTTTCAGTAATTGAGGTTTCTTTTTACAAAAAATTTTAGGATTTAAATTCTCCGAGGACTTGTGCTTATAACTAGTATAAATATTAAGCGCTACAAAAAGGACTCGAAATTTCATAAATTTGAACAAGTGAGTTAACAATGTAAAATAAATAAATTTTTTACCAAGATTTTCTAAAAAAGAAATCCTTTAAAAATAATTTCATTTATTTCTGAATAAGTCCTGAAAGATTCATTAATATACTACAATTATTTGATTTTTGTAAGAATTTCTAAATCAAGTTGTTTTTCATCGGAAAAAGTTGCTCAAATTTTCCATAATAATTTATGGCCCTTCGTTGACACCAAAAAAAAAAAAAAATCTCCGAAGGTTCTAAATCCTTTACTCTTTCCTCCTAATAATAATACTTTAAGGATTTTGACGATAAAAATTTGTTTTTATTAAATTTGGGGCAATTTTCATCATGTATGCTCATTTTTAGCGAATCTTTGGAAGAATCTCGAATAATATCTTCTTAACCCTCAATAAGTTTAATAATAAACTTAGACGTGATAAATTGCAAATCAACAGTTGAATATTTCAAGGAAACTTTCATTCATACTTGCTAATCTATATTGTATTAATATTTCTCTCAAACGAAATAAATAACTTGGGTTATGGATGTCATATATTTAATACATTTATTAATCACTTGCTCTAGATGGGAAGTTTGAAATTGTTTGAGAAAAAATGATACTGAATTCGACGGTATGCTAGCAACAGCAAATATTTATTTGGCTCAAACAAATGTGCTATTGTAACTTTTAAAAGAGAAAGATTGGTACAGACAATGACTACAAAAATTGGTACTGAAACAGTCATTCGTGAATTAGATCAGAAAGACATATACAAAAACTTGGAATCAATAAAGGCAAAAGGATTCAACACGCAGTCATGAAAGAACAACTCGGAAAGGAATGATTTTTAAAGAGTCAGAACTGTACGAACTACACTAAATAAGTTTGAAACTATTAATACCTTAGCAATACCGACATATTCTTTTAATATGATAACTTGGAATCTTGAAGAGGTGCAGAGAATAGATATAATGATTTTTAAAGAGACAGAACTGTATGAAATACACAAAATAAGTTTCAGTATTCATCGAAAAATTGTTTTTCTTAAAACAATAGTGACTATGATATATTTTATTCATAAAAAAGTTTAAAACCTTATCTAATTAAATAATGTACCAGTTTTACTGCTTTTTTTATTTTGCGATTCAGGGCACAGTTATTGTAACGGGTTTCTGTTTGACAAAAAAATTTATGATTTCATTGTTTGTCAAAAATGATAAAAAACTAGAAGCAATGTCATTCTTTACGGTCAACCTCAGGCTATGCAATCCACCAATCCACGCCAAAAAAGTTAGTAACACAATGCAACAAGCGAATACTAACAGAGAAAAATAAGCGATATCTACTGGAAGTAGGCTAAATTTAAAATCCAGTAAACGTGATCGCCTTCGAGACTGAACGGAAATAATATCATTATAAACACCGCTTCTCATTTTCCAATAGTCCATTCTCATCCGGGAAACTTCTTCTCATTCCGACCCGAGACGACGTCCACTATGAGGGGGCGAAACGCAAATTTGAATATTTCTCCACATCTGCGTGTGCGTGTCTATTTTGCGTGTTTATTTTTGTATGTGAATCTGTCTGAGTATCTAGGACAAGCTACTAACACCCATCCACTCAAAATCAGTATTTCAATGAGGCAATCTGCGAATACTGATTTTGCGAGGTGTTTCGAGTGGAGAGATTTACAAATCTTTTTCGATTTTTACGTGTATAGACGTCTCTCTCTCTCCCTCTCTCTCTCTCTCTCTCTCTCTCTCTATATATATATATATATATATATATATATATATATATATATATGACAGAAAAAATGTACTACAAAGTGGAAAAAAGTTTTCTTGTGACGCATCGGACTTTGTTTACGTTTAGATACGCTTCGAGCAGATATGAACATTTAAAGGAAATCATGGAAAATTGTAGTTTAAAAGCAGTAAAATTGACCTTGCTAACCAGAGGCTCCCCTGTAGCTAAACTGGTATAGCACGTCAGACTGTATAACGGTTCCGTGTAGGATACAGGTTCGATTCCTGCCGGAGTACGAATATTTTCTATGAAAATTTCTCGGACGTTCGGGCTGTAAATGTTGTTAATACTGTTTATTATAAACAGAGCATTTACTTAAATATTTGTATCTCTAACAATAAAATATATTAAAATAATTGTCGGATTTTGTCCATTTCGTAATATATATATATATATTTGTGTATTTAGGCAGCAATCCTTCTTTCATGCACATTTCATTAAAGAGGACTGACAAGGTGCTTTTATTTAGTTTTTTTATATAATTTCTCGTGCTATCTAATAATTTTTTTCTTTACGGATGACAAATTTTATAAAAATGTACAAATGTTCTTTTTATCCGATCGCTTTCGGCTATGCATTTAGCCATTTTCAAGGATTATATTTTAACTGTTAAAATTAGAAATAGTTTGTTATATGTATGTTTTATAAAATGTTCCATTATTTGTTTCAATATAATATCTTGACCGTGTTTTGAAACAAAAAAAAAATGAAACATTTTATAAAACATACACACAACAAACTATTTCTAATTTTAACAGTTAAAATATAATCCTTGAAAATGGCTAAATGTATAGCCGAAAGCGCTCGGATAAAAAAAAAAACATTCGGATAATTTTTATATAATTTGTCATCGGGAAAGAAAATAATTATTAGATCGCACGAGTCGTTTTTAATCAAATGTGCATATATATATATATATATATATATATATATATATATATATATATATATATATATATATATATATATATATATATATATATGTATGTATGTGAATATTTTAAATTCCCAGCGTCTCTAAGTTATGCGCATGTGCAGTCGCATCAACGTAAACAAACCAAGTCCGATGAAGACCTAAGGGACTAAATGCGTCTCAGGAAAACTTTTTCCACTTTGTATTACATCTTGCCTCCAAAGCTATTCTTGATATATGCAAATTTATATGACGTTATCCCATACATAAATCTGTAGGCAAATATCTAATTCCGAATTTGTAGATACATAAGCAACTAGATGAACATCCCAATCCTGACGTTCTTTAATTACTTTAAACAATAGAAACGCGGGTAAATGCCATATGAAGCCGAAAATATCGCATTGGAGTGGAAATATGTTTTTCTGAGGAAAAGGGAATAAAATAGAGTTACACACGGGAAATCAACAAGTAAAAATCATTAATATATAAGAGAAGTTTAAATATTGAAAGATTTTAACGGATCCCTCCTCCTCGTTCTCTTCCTCCTCCTCCTCTAGTCTGTTTTTTCAAGAATGAAAACATTTCAGCGTTTCAAAGTGAAAGTGTATAATTTGATATTCGGATTATCTTAAAGTCGTCGGGCTGTCATGCTCTGTGCTCTCCTCATAATCTCCTCCCTCTCGCGCATATATATATATATATATATATATATATATATTAAAAAGAAGAGAGATACCGCAAACTTTTTGGGTTGTAATGTAGATTTTTTTTTAAATATTATCCTTTATTTTTCATAATTTTACAACACTTGTTTCTGGTCTCGCGACCGTCTTCAGGTAAAGGGTGGAGAATTCCACATATTATTAAAAATAATTAATTTTTTCTTTATGTTTTCAAGAAAGACATTCGGATTAATAACACAAAAACAGAGAATGTCTCGTATCGAGAATATTTAACATTGAAAAACAATGAACATTGAATTATTATACATTGTTAAAAAGTGAGACATTTTATTAGAAAATTTATTATGACAAAAAGGAAAAAAAAAACATAATTAACTTTTTCTCTCGTCAAAGTATCCTCCTTTAACCTTGATTACTGCAGCACAAATATTTGGCATTCGTTACAAAGGTTTCTCAAAGTATAAGTTTAATAATTGATTCCATTCTTTTTTCAATGACTCTAAGAGAGGTCATTCCCATTTTTTTTTCACTCTTCTGTCAAGTTCAGCCCATGATAATTCTGGAGTGGCTTCAAACTTTTAAAGATTTTACACACACACACACACACACACACACACACACACACGTGTGTGTGTGTGTATGTGTGTGTGTATGTGTGTGTGTGTAAAATGAGAACCTTATTATTATTAAAAGAAAGAAACAAAAAAACATGGATGTTTTGGGTCCGCTGACTTGACGAAACCTGAGCCATGTCCACTACAATGGACAGCTGCTTGCATCCATTCATGGCCTCCTTTAGGAGCACAAGCATAAAACACTGTGACAACGATTTGTTCGGTTTTAGTTTGCAGAACATTCAAGAGACTAATCCACCTAATATGAGCGCAGTTCAGAATTTAGGCAGCCTGGTATATAGGTCATTTTGCGCCCAAAACGTCGCCCTACCAGACAGCATGATGCAAGGTCTCATCTTTTATGTTTCGTCATGTCAGCGAATATACTTGATCTAATCAATAAAAGTATCTAAATTTAAAACAAATAGAAAATACTGCATTGAAACTTGATTATTTTATACAGAAATGACCGTTTATCTAAAATGTCTAAAATTTCTGAAAAAGGCTTGTCTCAATTATAACTTCAGTATGTTTATATTGAAAAGAACAGCTCGTTTATTTACTCTTATCAATAAATGACAAATCAATGCTGAGAAGGACAAAACAGCTTTGTGATGCCTAGAATATTGCTGCTACATTTGGTCCGATACTCCTGCTATTTACCTTAAGCTCCTTGATAAAATTCAAAGAAGGATCTGCAATATTATTGGTCTGTAGCGGGTCCCTTAACGGTGAGGTTTCTAAATGTGTTGTGGACGTGCATGTGGCGGGACCCGCAACAATTTTATTTTTGTTTAGGAAAGGTGTGGAAAAGATCATGCCATTATGCTGGAGGTCGCTATCCAATGTGGTGGTCACAATGCAATTTATATTTGACATAAAATAGCACATGGTATAAAATACAAAATAGAACGTAGGGTTGAAAACATAACAACTGAATTTATTAAGTATTTGATGTCCGTGCATGTAAACTGAAAGGTTAGACAGAGTTGTGTCTCTTAGACCAGGTAATATTTGTACCTGAGCTCATAACGAATAAATTGATTATTAAATTGTAGAAGAATGAGTCGTTGCATGTTTGGAATTGTGTATTGTACAAGTTGGTAATAGTTCAGAATTATACTTGCATGAAATGTTGTAAAGTTCTTTTACGTCTGACTGTATTAGTCAAGACGAGAGTTCTTTAAGGGTCACATATTGGCAGCGGAGTTGAGACGCACGAGTGAGTAAAGAGAACGATAATTACTCGTGTTTGGTTTTATAGTATGTTGTACCACGTGACTGGTCAGACTGAATTGGCGCCAAAATAGATCTGTCACGTGGGGGTGATTTGATTGGTCGAAACTGATCAATCAGCGAGCTAGATTGAAGGTGATTAACCAATGAATGCTTGTTATATATTTTGTAAGATGGTGGTGACGAAAGTCACAACAGGAATAGTGCATTTCCTAGCAGGGGTTAACTGGCTGTTGTGGAAGATTCCACAGGTCCTGATCTGGTGGATCAGCTTCAGTCACTTCCTCACCGCCGTAAGGTTGTCTATCTGTGTCTTTTTTTTAAATAAATAATTTCATGGTAATTGTTCGAATGTTTGTTTTTTTTTAAATTTAAGCGCATTACTAGACTGGTGTCGAGATCTCATCAACTTATAGTTGAGTTTGCTTGTTGTAGCCGTAAGTTCTATCCATACAGTTTCTTCTCTGGAACTGCTTGCTTGTGGAACTCTCTTCCGGTCCCATTCTTTCCAGTCAGCTTAAATCTTCAAAAATTTAAATGCAATGTCAATCGCTACTCACTGTCCACCTGATTACTCTCTTCACTTTCTGCTCATCGTTAATGTTTCTGTTCTTAAGTCTTCCACACCCTGTAAACCGTTGTGTATTTGTAGCATTACTGCCTCACTTGGAATGATTCCAATAAAAAACAGGACCGAAAAAAGAAGGTAGATGATGAAAAGTTATGCCTTTGATGTGCGGTTAGGGTAAAATTTATCAACACATAAAATGTAGGACGAGTTCAAGTTCCGGTTTTATCCATCTAATGCCGGTAAAAAAAGGCATGAACCCATTCATTCTGTCATTAGCTATCGATTAAACAGAAAATACTAGGCTCTCTGGCCTTAGGTGTAAGTTTAGGAGAAATATTTATCTGAATTCAAAACCTAGAGAAAGCAACGGACATTACTCCACTATCTTTTGCAAACATTCACGACAGTTCCCAGATAATAGAGAAAGGGAAGCTGTGGAGAGCCATGTTTTTCTACGTTGTGAATGGACAGAACTTTTAAAATGACATTTATAACCTTGTGTTTATCGGTTTTTACTTGTCTGTCAATCAATATTCGAAAACTACAGCACTGAATAAAACATATTTGAAAATGTTACCTTCCTAAGTTTTTAAGCCGTATTTGTTGGCAATTTAAAACAAAGGGTCAAATTTAAAGGTGACCTGAAGGATCTTTACATTTCAGTTCATGTGGGGGGAAAAAACCTAATGAATTGACAAAATTGTAAATGGCGGAATTGTAATTTTAAAAAATAAGGAAATTAATAAAATTGATGACCAGATGAAAAGATAAAATTGTTAAAGGAAAAAAATTATTAAAAGAAAGACAGGAGAATATAAAAACGAAAGAAAGGAAAAAGAAAAACAGAGACAAAATAAAGAAATTGAATAAGGAAAGAAAGAAAGAAGTAAAGACAAAAAGAAACAAACAAAGAAAGGAACTAAAAAGAAATAAATAAACAAAGGAAAGAGAGAAAGAAAGAAAAAGGAAGAAAAAAAAAATCAATAAATAGCCGATTAAAAATAATTGAATTATTCCAATAGTTTAAAAACGTCGCCGTTAGTTACAAGGATCTATTTTTTATCATTATTATTATTATCATTTTATAATTGTTTTTATATCTGACTCTGTTAATTCACACGACCATTACGCCATGCCAGTACCTCATAAATGATATACTATTACATTTTGATCGTGTGATTCAGTGAGAAAATGAATAGAAAAAAGAAAGAAGGGAATATATAAGCGGAGAAAGAAAATCAGATTAAGCTTATAAGAACAAATACTACGCTTTGATCTTAGCCAAAAGGCCGAGAAGCGATGGATTTAATTGACCTCCCACAGGGCCAGCTTGTGACACAAGGTCGGTTTTTAATGTAGGAAGGGAGGGGGGATTGACCCGAGTGTTTTCACCCGGGCCGCTGGTCTTTAGCTGGTCTTAGCTTGTCCAAGCTGGTCAGAGCTGGTCATAGCTGGTCATGGCTGGTCTTAGCTGGTCATAGCTTGTCCAAACTGGTCAGAGCTGGTCAAAGCTGGTCATAGCTAGACGTAGCCGCGATACTACCAGCGCAGGGACGAATCCCTGCGATCGGCCTGTATCAGCGATCGAATCTCAGACCAAAGGCGATCATTCAGCGAGTAATCTGAGAACAGATACTACACCGTGATCTTAGCCAAAAGGCAGTGGATTTACTTGACCTCCCACACGGTCAGGTTGTGACACAAGGTCGGGGTTTAACGTGGGACGGGAGGGGGAGTGGACCCGAGCTTTCACCCAGGCCGCAGTGCTTTAGCTGGTCTTAGCTTGTCCAAGCTGGTCAGAGCTAGTCAGACGTAGCCCCGATACTACCAGCGCGGGGACGAATCCCTGCGACCGGCCTGTATCAGTGATCGCTCCCGGCCTAAAGGCGATCATTCAGCGAGTAATCTGCGAACAGATACTACACGGGATTTACTTGACCTCCCACAGGGCCAGGTTGTGACACAAGGTCGGAGTTTAACGTGGGAAGGGAGGGGGAATGGACCCGAGTTTTCACCCGGGTCGCAGTGCTTTGGTTTTAGCTAGTCATAGCTGGTCTTGGCTGGTCTTAGCTGGTCATAGCTTGTCCAAGCTGGTCATAGTTAGTCAGACATAGCCACGATACTACCAGCGCAGGGACGAATCCCTGCCGCCGGCCTGTGTCGGAGAGGGAATCCCGGCCCCACAGGCGATCATTCAGTGAGTAATCTGCGAACAGATACTACACTTTGATCTTAGCCAAAAGGCCGTGGATTTACTTGACCTCCCACACGGTCAGGTTGTGACACAAGGTCGGGGTTTAACGTGGGACGGGAGGGGGAGTGGACCCGAGCTTTCACCCGGGCCGCAGTGCTTTAGCTGGTCTTAGCTTGTCCAAGCTGGTCAGAGCTGGTCTTAGCTAGTCATAGCTGGTCATGGCTGGTCTTAGCTTGTCCAAGCTGGTCAGAGCTGGTCATAGCTAGTCAGACGTAGCCCCGATACTACCAGCGCAGGGACGAATCCCTGCGACCGGCCTGTATCAGTGATCGCTCCCGGCCCAAAGGCGATCATTCAGCGAGTAATCTGCGAACAGATACTACACTTTGATCTTAGCCAAAAGGCCGTGGATTTACTTGACCTCCCACACGGTCAGGTTGTGACACAAGGTCGGGGTTTAACGTGGGACGGGAGGGGGAGTGGACCCGAGCTTTCACCCGGGCCGCAGTGCTTTAGCTGGTCCAAGCTGGTCAGAGCTGGTCTTAGCTAGTCATGGCTGGTCTTAGCTTGTCATAGCTAGTCAGACGTAGCCCCGATACTACCAGCGCAGGGACGAATCCCTGCGACCGGCCTGTTGATTTACTTGACCTCCCACAGGGTCAGGTTGTGACACAAGGTCAGGGTTTAATGTGGGAAGGGAGGGGGAATGGACCCGAGTTTTCACCCGGGCCGCAGTGCTTTGGCTTTAGCTGGTCTTAGCTTGTCCAAGCTGGTCTTTAGCTGGTCTTTAGCTGGTCATAGCTAGTCTTAGCTGCGATACTACCAGCGCAGGGACGAATCCCTGCGACCGGCCTGTTGATTTACTTGACCTCCCACAGGGTCAGGTTGTGACACAAGGTCAGGGTTTAATGTGGGAAGGGAGGGGGAATGGACCCGAGTTTTCACCCGGGCCGCAGTGCTTTGGCTTTAGCTGGTCTTAGCTTGTCCAAGCTGGTCTTTAGCTGGTCTTTAGCTGGTCATAGCTAGTCTTAGCTGCGATACTACCAGCGCAGGGACGAATCCCTGCGACCGGCCTGTTGATTTACTTGACCTCCCACAGGGTCAGGTTGTGACACAAGGTCAGGGTTTAATGTGGGAAGGGAGGGGGAATGGACCCGAGTTTTCACCCGGGCCGCAGTGCTTTGGCTTTAGCTGGTCTTAGCTTGTCCAAGTTGGTCTTTAGCTGGTCTTTAGCTGGTCATAGCTAGTCTTAGCTGCGATACTACCAGCGCAGGGACGAATCCCTGCCGCCGGCCTGTTGATTTACTTGGCCTCCCACAGGGTCAGGTTGTGACACAAGGTCAGGGTTTAATGTGGGAAGGGAGGGGGAATGGACCCGAGTTTTCACCCGGGCCGCAGTGCTTTGGCTTTAGCTGGTCTTAGCTTGTCCAAGCTGGTCTTTAGCTGGTCTTTAGCTGGTCATAGCTAGTCTTAGCTGCGATACTACCAGCGCAGGGACGAATCCCTGCCGCCGGCCTGTTGATTTACTTGACCTCCCACAGGGTCAGGTTGTGACACAAGGTCAGGGTTTAATGTGGGAAGGGAGGGGGAATGGACCCGAGTTTTCACCCGGGCCGCAGTGCTTTGGCTTTAGCTGGTCTTAGCTTGTCCAAGCTGGTCTTTAGCTTTGGCTTTAGCTAGTCTAGCTATGATACTACCAGCGCAGGGACGAATCCCTGCGACCGGCCTGTATCGGTGATCGCTCCCAGCCTAAAGGCGATCATTCAGCGAGTAATCTGAGAACAGATACTACACTTTGATCTTAGCCAAAAGGCCGAGAAGCGATCGTGTTTTCTTGCTTCCCAAAGCTGCCAGGATGTGACACAAGGTCATTTTAATGTGGGGAATCCAACGCGTCTACCCAGGTCAGGTCCCAGAAGAGCCCAGTCGCCGCAACAATCAGCTGAGCTGGCATCGTTATTACTACAGACCCCACCACCGTTTAATAACGTTCTGTTATCATAATGTACCAATTGGCCAATGTCTGATTTTGGGTTCTGCATGAGGTGTACTGTGGCTTTTCTTTCACTGAATCTACCATAAAAAATAAATGAACGATAAACATTTCGGCAAAACAGTTTTTACTTGGCCATCATTCTATTGTAGTATGTCGTTTTATAAGTTTCATAAATATTTTAGGAAATTTTAGAAGGTTGGCAAATTCCTTCCACATGAAACCAAAAGAATTATTACCACGCTACGTTTAATTACACGCTTTTGAAATGTTTGTGATACTAAATTCACTGGATTATATGTTTAGTGAGAATTAATGTTGTGATTTTGAAGAGGAGGTTCGTTGCCAAATTATTATAAGCGAGGAATTATTTAACAATGTATCACCATTTTCCCTCAGTCTCGCTACTTCCATAGAAAATCTTCCGACTTGTTACATCTATTATCCGCCCCCCCCCCCCATTTCAAGGCTTTTCAGCTTAGACCCGCCATGCCATCTACACAGAGGTGAACCATTCTCATTCCCTTTGTATTCCATTAGTAAGGAGGAAGTTTCATTCATGCCGCTTCTTCCTAAAAGCTACTATTCTGCATCCTCAAACACTACGGTCTTAACCATTTCAATCTGATTGCCAATAGGTACTTATCGAACGTATCTTCATAATCTGCACTCATTTCCCCCATCTTACGTCAATACAATTATCTAATTTCGTAAGCCTCTGCATTGAGTGCTTCTTGCGCCTTTTACATTTAATAAAATAGAGCGTATTTTTTATTTTTGTGGTATTGAACACTCTGGGGACTCAGTTTCTGCGTCTGCCGGTACGATTGAGAAAGATGAGATTTCCTCCATTCATTTTTATTTTCCGGGTCTGCTTACTTGTTACTATAAACACTGAATAGCGCCATCGAGTGAAGCGTCAAATCTAGCCCAGCATTTGGAGGTGACAAGCGAAAGGAATACTCTAAAAAACAGTACAACCAGAATATTTAAGCCGTTGACTCGTGTTGGATGAAAAAGATTGAAGATTATAAGCTAATGTTAGACGGGAGTCAATGATAAAAACAATATACAAGAGATGTTAAATGAAACCCAAAAAACTAACGCTTGATTCGTTGCTCTTGATTCTATCGGAATTCGTCAGTAGGGACCCCAAAGTTACATCACAAGCGGAATATACGACAATTTTCTTCCGATTTCTTTTCACTCGTTTTATTTCAGTTAGGGGACAAAATAATGTTGTTTCTTTGACGAAGCGAAAGGGAGATGGAAGTACAACGAACAGATGGCAACAGATCGGTAAACTGCCATCATTTCCACGTCATGGCTTTTTAAAAAAATTTTTTGCTGAAACCACGGCATGCAAATGAATCTGGCAGGGAAAGACAACTTCATTCACTATTGTCGCAACCGTACTGTTCGTATTTTTCGGTTTTCTTTTAAAACAAAGGTGATCCCTCACTGTCAATGTTCTGACCAGTATAGAAGGTTTGTTATTTTTGTTTAGCGTGTGCCTTTCTGTGTACAAGTATCGCAACCAAAAGAAATCTAATTCGGTAGCGTGGAGAGAGGAGTCGCGCTGCATGGGCATTTATCGATCTCCTGTAAAAAAAAACCAAACAAACCCCAAAACCCAAGCTATCGAAGCTAAGACACAAGGGAGGAAGAGTGAGAGAGAGAGAGAGAGAAGAGAGAGAGAAATAGGGGGAAGAAACTCACCTTAGGTTTATTGTTAAAGAAGATGCCGTGCAACCATCAAAACATGAATTATCAAAAGAAAACACCCCAGACACAAATCCATATTTTCTCTTGGCTGTTTGAAACCTTAGCCCACTCGAGCAGCAACACGTTTTATTTACGCTAAAGAAATTTAAGTGTTATCTTCTCAGAAAAGACTGAAATTAGTTTTCAGTGAAATTTTGACATAAGAACATTCATAATCCAAATGAAATTGAAAAGAAAACATACTTATTTGCATTTAAAGATTTTGGGGGGCTGTTTGAAAATTAAATAATTGAACTCCCTAACACCCCTTGTCTAGATGAATAGATTTCTCGGTATCCTTGGAAACCCTCAATTATGAATCTTTGCCGTGCCTTTAATAACCGTAAATTTAAAAAAATAAGTTACTCCAAAATTCGCTTGACGAGGAAATGGAGCTAATGTCTTTTGTTTAATAACAAAATTAAATTCGAAGGCTTTAGCTTCCATTTTTGAAACATGGTTATCATTGTGTAGCGAAAAACCCATATTTTAAATCAATTAATTTATAATATATATATATATATATATATATATATACCTTCCAGAATGTTAGAAAGCCTTACACGAACGAAAGTGCTCAGCTAGCATCCGTTTAAGAGGGTGTGGTTCTCCTGGAACAGGTGCACAGATGTTGGCGCAATGCTAATGAACTTCTTAATTCAGTTAATGTCAATTCTATCAGAAATTATCATCATTTGCTAAAGTGTATGGAGTTTGTGGTAGATACCCAAAGAAGTGGTCGTATTTAAACATCCAGAGTGGAAGGAAATACACAAACGATAGAATCTTAACAGTGCGCTGAATGTTAGCCATTATGATTTTAAAAATAAAAAATGATTTTGAAAATTGTCCAATAATTAATAAGAGTTATTAACAAATTTAAATAGGGAGTTCCTTTTCACTCAATATATATATATATATATATATATATATATATATATATATATATATATATATATATATATATATATATATATATATATGTGTGTGTGTGTGTGTGTGTGTAAAGATGGAGAGAAATTCAAATTTTAAATAATTAACAATACAAAAGTTACAAGGGAGGTTCGAAAAAATATAGTGCCGAAGGCATTAATCTACCGAAAAGCTGTAAAGCATTGTGAAAGCAATAAACATAGAAAAAACAAGGGGGTGTGCACACTGTTTGTAACAGCCAGAACAGCCTTAATATTGAAGATATGGGAATCTAACTGTCGCCATAAAACAGTAAAGAAACATGGTAAATAATAATTATTTTTACATAACAAGCACAAAAACAACAGAAAGTAATCGTAAATATATTGTTGTGTACAGTGGGCATTTAATAAGACTGGAGCAGGTATCAGAATTGCGTAATGTCTTTAATGAAAGGTGTTTATTAAAGGGACAACATTGCATCTGTATTGTCTTTTGATTGAAGATGATAGCTTAAACTTTGTAATATTTGTGCAGAACTTCATTTTCTCAAGTCGGTTGTTGATGAAATCGTCTACAAAATGTTTGGAATCAGTGAAGATCTCGTTAGGTCCAAAAGCAAATATTTTGAATCTGTACAGGGAAAAGTGACGAGGACTTTATGAAGCAAATAACTCGAGTGGTGAGATGTCGATGCACCAAGTCGCCCAGGAGAGAAACCTTGATTCTATGACCTGGAAGCATCTTTCGACACCCATACATAAAACCGAAATTCAATAATCAAACTGACAGCAAATATTTTCTGGGATGCGACTGCTCGTGTAGCATGGTCTAACGCAGAATTACTGGACAGACAGAAAAAAACTATCGAAAGAGACCAAAATGTTTGTGTAAGGGTGTCATTTTGTTGCACGACAATGCATCTATTCACAAGGTCCATGAGACCTTTGGGATGTTTCACAACATCCACCATTGTTTCAGGACTTGTATCCTTCATAGTATTATCTGTTTTGACGTTTCAAACAATATTTATCTACGATACTAGAAAAAAATAGTCTCTTCCTTGTACCACCCCAGAAATTACCTGACTCATCGTTTTATTTTTTGAATTTCTTCACAAGTAAGGCTACTAGTGGCTGTTTACAGAGAGTGAGAGCAAGAGTAAACAGGGGTGTTTGAGGAAAGCATATAAAGAAGGGTGAGGATAAGGATCAAGGCATCAGCAGATGTCGATTGACATTACATTTGAATATTTGAAGATCATAGGGAAGCAAATAGAGAGAACAAAGTTCCACTGGCGGGAAGTGAGAGAAGCTGTTGGAATAGAAGAGACAGCTACATTTAACCGTTTGGAAATGTTTGAGACCGTACTACCAACCGAGCATGCAGTTTGGGTACCAGTGAAAGTAGCTCGTCAGAGCAGTTGCCAGGAGAATATTTGTAAAAAAGACAGAGGGAAGCCACAGCACGTCTATGAGAAAGTGTCTTGATAGGCTCTTTCTTTACAAGAACCAGATCAGGCCAAAAATAGAGTATTGCTGTCGTATCTCTGGTTGAAACTGACCAGTACTCACTTCCCGGCCTTAATAGAGGTGAAAAGCGTTTACACGGCTTTGTTGGCGATGCATTATTTTGCACTCTTTCTAAGAAACGGAAAGCCGCAAGCCACTCGCTATTCTATCTCTGTTTCTATGACAAATATTCTGACAAGCTCCATTCATTAGCTTCGCGGGTTCAGACCTTCCCACCTAAGACCTGGCATGCCACGTACCACTAGGATGAATCCCATTCTTCCTATCCATTTAGCAAGCAAGTAGTTTCATTCCAACGGCATCTCCCCTAGAACCGCTACTTCGTTGTACGTATGAATGTGTTGTTTTGGTGTATGGAATATTGTTCGTACGATTGGGTCAGTGATTCCGGTTAGCTAAGTTATAGTTAAGACAGAAGAAGACCATCCTTTCTCCAACCCCCATTTGGCCTTGTGCCACATTTCTGTATAGCACAGAATAAATATTGCTACTTCGTTGAACAGACTTCGAAGAGGATGCTTCCCTGATCATGCAATCTTAATCTCTTTAATTCCAATGTCAATAGTTATCTAGCCCTCATATTTTCATAATAATTTTAACTTCTCTTCCATTCATACAACTTCATTCAGTAACCATTTGCTTTGAGTGGCTCTTGGTCCTGTCTTCGGTGAACAGCTAGTAAAGAAAATGTGGTTCCGCCATTTTGTTGCATATATGTAAGATGTGCGAATCTGCGAATCTGCCGAATATATTAATCGCGATGGCGATCATCTGTTTGGTAACATACGTCGGAAAAAAGGGGACACCGAAATCCCAAGACGCATAGAAAAAGCGAAAGATGTCTTCCAGAAATTAAGCAAAGTATGAGATATCTGCAATAGAAACAAAAGAAAGTTCTATATAATTTATAATACTCTATAAGAACAGTGGAAGCTGGACAATTTCTTCACAGATAGAAGATTGGTTCCTAAACGATGCGGTACGACTCATAGGTGCGGCGGAAGATGATAGCAGGTGAGGCGGAAGAGGATAGCAGGTGAGGCGGAATGATCAAAGGCAATCAATGATTTAGAAACTGTTTAAAAATATTCATATACCAAAAATCAATATGATTTCAAAATTTAAAATATTATTATGGATTACTTGCAATAGTCTTGCATTACATCAAGTATTAAGAATATAGTAACTAGATTCCGCAAATTGGACGAGAGAGTTATCAATAAAAATGTTTTGACTTTGAAATCTATGTGCTTAATATTTACCGCCGAATTAAGTGCATTGACAACGAATGAGGTTAATTTGAAAGAAAGAAATATTTGTCGTCTAAATGACGTAAAAATGAAAATAACACTGACATTTCATTTTAACATATATATATTTACCAAAATTACTCAAAAAAATCTTTCCGGAAACTCCTGTTCAGGTTGATGGTCAAAATCTCAAATACGTTAAAGGATTTACCTTGGAAGTAAAGTCATTTCTTGTGGGCCTCTTGACAATGAGATTGCCAACCGAATTTCTAAAGCCAGTACTGCATTCGGTAAACTTCCTCATCGCCTTTGGAATGAACATGGCATCAGGTTGGACAGTAAAGTTCAGGTTTACAGGAATGCTAACCTTACCATCTTGCGGTGTGGTTCTGAATCATGGATACCGCATCGCTGCCATCTAAATGAACTTGAAGTTTTCCACAAAGGATGCAAGCCGCGAGAAAGTGTCAAATTTGGACCTGTTTACCATGGGTAGCATTGGAGGGATAGAGAGCTTTCTCATGACATCGCAATTGGGTTGGGTTGATAATGTGCTCGAGATGGATGATGACCGCATACCGAACATCCTATGGGCAGCCACCTAGTACAGGGTCAGTGAAACGTTGGGAGAGGCCATGGTTAATGTAGAAGGACAAATTATAAAACAACCTTACGGCCATCAGCATTCCACAGATCGTTTGCGGCGATATCTAATGAGAAAGCTGAATATTGGACAAGATGTTGCATTGGAATCGACAAGCACAGAGCCACCTCCATCAACCATTTCCACGAGATACGAGCCAGAAGTAAAACAGCAGCAAATATAATTACCATTCGGGATTCTAACCCTTGTACATGTCCAAGAAAATCTCAATGAAAAATTTGTCTCCTTGCAAAGGAATCGATTTAACCTTGCTAATCAGACCGTTCATCTGTAGCGAGACATCAGGCTATATAGAGGTTTCGTGTAGGATACAGGTTCGATTTCTGTCGAAGGACAGAAATATTTCTTTGAGATTTCTCGGATATTCAGGCCGGTAAATGTTGTTAATACTGTTTAAGATAAAACAGAGCATTTACTGAAATATTTGTATCTATAAAAAGAACGCATAAACATTAAATTCCGCCATCTATTACACCAGCCACATAACGTACTTCCCACAAAGTCCGACAATTAAGTATTTGTATCTATAAGAAGAACGTATAAACATTAAAAGAATGTCTTAAAATAATTGGCGGACTTTGAGCAGATATTATTGTACGTGAGAGATTCATGGACGATTAAAGTTTAAAGGCAGTAAATTCGACCGTGCTAACCGAGCGCTCCTCTGTGGGCAAATCGGTTAAAGGCACGTCAAAATATATGACGGTTTCGTATAGGATACGGGTTCGATTCCTGTCGGAGGAAGAATATATTACAAGGAAATTTTTCGGATATTCAAGCCGGTAATTGTTGTTAATACTGTTTATTATAAACAGAACATTTACTTAAATATTTGTATCTATAAAAAGAACGTATATTAAAATAATTGTCGGACTTAGTCCATTTCATAATATATATTAAAAGAAAATTTTGAGTTTGCTATTTTAATACTTTTCGCCGATCTAACGGCCTACTCGGAAAGATAGTTTATTTCACAATGACAAATATGCATTATTTCCCAAGAACAAATGTCGCATTTGTTCTTGGGAAATTCGTTTGTTTTTCTACCAGCACCGGATCATTATCGAAACATTTTCAAAATTTTCTAAATTGTCATATAAAGGTACCATTCCCTCGGATTCTCAACCAACTTATATTTATATATATTTATATATATCTATATCTATCTATCTATCTATCTATCTATCTATCTATCTATCTATCTATATATATATATATATATATATATATATATATATATATATACACACACACACATATATATATATATATATATATATATATATATATATATATATATATATATATATATAATATATATAAGTGAACATTGAAGTCAAGACTTAGAGGCGACAGGCTGTTTCATTCTAGACGCAATATATACATATATATATATATATATGAAGAAATATAGTCTTAAAGTGTGCTATATTTATGGGATAAAGTGCTCAATATAAGAGATAGAGCGTGTGTAAATATAAAAGTGAACATAGAAGTCAACACTTAGAGGCGACAGTCTGTTTCATGCTAGATGCAATCATCGGGCCCGATGATTGCATCTAGCATAAAACAGACTGTCGCCTATAAGTGTTGACTTCTATGTTCACTTTTATATTTATATTTATATATATATATATATATATATATATATATATATATATATATATATATATATATATATATATATATATATATATATACACACACACACATATATATACATATATATATATATATACATATAAATATATATAAGTGAACATTGAAGTCAAGACTTAGAGGCGACAGGCTGTTTCATGCTAGACGCAATCGTCAGGCCACGATATATATATATATATATATATATATATATATAAATATATATATATTTTAGAATTGGACATAGCCCGACAATTTATTTAAAGACATTTATATTATGTTTAACGTTCTTTTTATAGATACATGTACATGTACATGTATCTATAAAAAGAACGTTAAACATAATATAAATGTCTTTAAATATAAATATATATATATACATATATATATATTTAGATATATATTTAGATATATAATACATATATATATATGTAATACATACATACATTTAACACAATGTTACTTTCCAAAATTTTATCTTGGCTTGCACTGTGACATCTGGAATCTATGCGTTTAATATCCACCACTGAATTAAGGGCATTGACAACGAATGAATTTAATTTGAAAAAAATGAATATTTGTTGTCTAAAATAAATGACATTTTATCATTAAAATGTGTACATATTGATGCACCTATTTACCTATAAAACACACACACACATACGATATATACATACATACATACATATATATATATATATATATATATATGTATATATATATACACGCATATATATATATAAACACACACACATATATATATATATATAGTTGAATGTATTATATATTCAGGTATTCTTTCTATACACATGTCTCTTATTCTTTCTGTACTTCCTTTTTCATATGTACATATTTTTCTGTCTTTTCCTTGTTCGCTTATATTAGGATGCATAATGGATTTTTATTAAAGGCAGTCGTGATGTAAAACTTCTTTTAAAATAAATAATGCATTATTAAAAACGAAGAAGATTTATAAGGGAAGCCCAAAAAAAGGAAAAAAATAATTAAAAAATTCTTCACCAGGAGAGCACAGCATTTTTCATTTTTTTTTTTGGTAAAAATTTCTCCTAATTTTTAATTTTTTAAAAAATTTATATTTATTTATTTTTGCTTAAATATATAATTATAAGATTTTTAGAAACGAAATAGATGAATCATGTAAATATGTATTTGAAATAAAATTTAAAAAAATAAAAATTAATGATAATGTCGACGCAACGAGACGAGAAGAAAGGAGGCAGTGGCGGAAGGCGTGGGTGACTGGATAATATTAAATTGGAAATGAAAAGGAATGTTAGAAATTCTGAACGAACCGGAGGAGGAGGAGGAAGAAGGAAAAAAAAATTAAGAACACAAGAAGAAATATATGAAGAGAGAAGAGTTAACAAAATGAAATAACTTAAAATTTCTTAAATAATGATAATAACAATTATGACTTGCTGTAGTCGGTGATGATGCTGCCAATAATGATGATGATGATGAATTTTTAATAATGGTGACGATGATAGTGATAATTAGTAAGATAATAAAAATAACGGTGATAATAATAATTTTTGACGAATGTCAATGTTTTTCTTTAAATATATTTTAAGAAAAAAAATAGATGAATAAGGCGGTAAAATATATTTTTTAAGAAATTATTATTTTGTCGCCTTGGTGACAAAAGAAAAAAAAAGGAAAGTAATGTAAAGAAAAGAGAAAAAATGGAGAATTTCAGAAAGAGGTAATAATAATAATAATAATAATAATAATAATAATAATAATAATAATAATAATAATAATAATAAAAAGAAATTGAATGAGTGGCAGGAAAGTGAAAAGCTCTTTGTCAAAACAAAGGAAGCAAAACCAAAAGAAGAATGAAAATGAAAAAGGAAAAGAAAGAAAGAATGAAAGAAAGAAAGAAAAAGAGAGAGGAAAAAAATAAAAAAAACAAAAGGAAGAAAAAATAAAAAAAATATGTAAATTAGAAGGATGAATATAATTAAAAAGATACAATATGTGAAAGAATGAAACTTAGAAGAATGAAAAAGAAGAAGGAAATCTGAAGAAGAATGAAACTGAAGAAGAAAGAAAGATGACAAGAAAGAAGAGAAAGAAAATTAAAAGAAGGAAGTCAGATAATAAAATGAGAAAGGAAACGAAAGAAAGAAAGAAAGAAAAAGAGAGAGGAAAAAAAAGAAAAAACAAAAGGAAAAAACAAAAGGAAGAAAAAATAAAAAAAATATGTAAACTAGAAGGACGAATAGAATTAAAAAGATTCTGTATGTAAAAGAATGAAAGTTAGAAGAATGAAAAAGAAGGAAATATGAAGAAGAATGAAACTGAAAAAGAAAGAAAGATGACAAGAAAGAAGAGAAAGAAAATTAAAAGAAGGAAGTCAGACAATAAAATGAAAAGAAAAAGAAAGGAAGCTAAAAAACAAATAAAGAAGAAGATGCAAAGAAGAAAATCAGAAAGTAAAATCAAAATAAAAACGAGGAGAAGGAAATTAAAAAACGGAAAAGAAAGAAATAAAAAAGAAAAAAATTAAAGGAAAATGAAAAAGAAATTCGTTGGTTAGAAACAACAATTGAGGAAAAACCGAAAGTGAAGGAAAAGAAATAAGGAAATAAAGAAAAAAATGAAGAAAAAACTAGAAGAAAGAAAGAAGAAAAGAAAGGAAATACTAATAAAGAGAGAGGAATTCAAACGATTTGCATAAAAAGGAAACTACAGAAAGAAAGAGAAAAAAGGAAGAAAAAGAAACCAGCAAAAAGCGATGAAGATGAATAAGATTGAATGAAGAAATAACGAGCAGAAGATAAAAGAAATGAAACAAAATAAAACGAGAAATACAGATAGAAAGAGAATGAAAGAAATAGAGATAGAAAGAAAGAAAAAGAAGAAAGAAAATGAAAATATAGAAAGAAAGAAAAAGAAAATATAAAAAGAAAGAAAAAAGAAAGAAAGAAAGGAGGAAAGTACGTAATAAAAAAACAATAAAGAAAAAGTAAAAATAAAAAAAATGAAGAAGTAAGAAAAGAAAGAAAATAGAAAGGAAGCAACAGTAAAAAGTAAATGAAGAAAAAAAAAGAAGACCAATAGAAAATGAATGAAAACGAAATAAATAAGAACTGAATAAAGAAAAAGAAAAATGAAGAAAAAATGAATAAAGAAAGAATGAAATAAAGAAAGAAGAAATGAATAAAAAAGAAATGAAAGAAAACGAAAGTAAACTACGAGGAAAAGGGAATCATAGAAAGAAGTCAATGAAAGGAAAGAGAGAGAGAGAGAGAGAGAGAGAGAGTGGAATGAAGGAGAAAGCGATAAAGAAGGCAAGGAAGTAATAAAAGAAAAAAATGCAGAAAGGAAAAAGAAAAAAGAAGAAAACTGAAAAAATCAAATAATTCAAAAAGAAAACCGAAATGGAAAAAGGATGAACGAGAGCGAACTGGTGAGAAATTGAATAAAATTCAAAATAAAATGAAAGGAAAGACTCATTTTTCAAACGGGAATCAAGCAGGGACAGGACTGGGGTTGGTAGCTGGAGATAGGCATTGGACTCTAGGTGTTATAGAAACTGGAGTGTGATGGATGCGATCTTGCTGTCGTCAAAAGCGGGAGGGGGCGGAGGGGGTTCGTTATAGCGCCAGGAGAGGGGAGGGCAGTGCGTCAGCATGCAAAACAGAAAAGAGACCAGAGAAGAAAAGAATGAGAGAGAGAAGCAACGAATGCACGGTCATGGATTTTCGTGTAATCATATCCGCTCGACGACATCATTCGAAGACGTATAAGGCGCACTTAGAGATACACTGAATTAATACATATTCCAGGACCCCCTCTTGATGAAAAGTTCTCAGGCCGACCCACTTAACTAAATCTGCCCAAAGAAGAAAACATCGAAATTACGAGTGAAAGGCTTTCATAGACGTTCCAAGAACATTTTATATATATACACACACACACACACACACACACACACACACACACACACACACACACACACACACACACACACACACACACACACACACACACACACACATATATATATATATATATAGATAGATATATATATATATAGAGAGAGAGAGCGAGAGATTATGAGGCTGGATAAAAACGTTATACAATATACTTGCTTTTCTTCTCTTCCCACTATTCTTCTTCTTCTTCTTCTTCTTCTTCTTCTTCTTCTTCTTCTTCTTCTACACGTCCTCACCCTTCTCTCCTCATTCTTCTTCTTCTCCTCCTCCTCCTCCTCCACCTCCTTCTTCTTCCTTTTCTTCTTCTTCATCTTCTTCTACTTCTGCTTCACATACCCCGCCTCCCTTTCTATTATACCCAACGTCCTTCGTTTGTTTATTTTTGAAAACAATAATGTAGCGTTCTTTAGTTTAAAAAAAAATAAATAAAGAGTTAGATGTGGTCACTGTTTAAATTATTCGGATTATTGTCCTCATCTTTGTCGCCATATTTATTACAACATTTCGGCCTTTCATTATCTGTCTATATTTCTGAGATGAGGTATTATGTGTACTATTTACATTATTCGGACTATTGTCCTCATCTTTGTCGCCATATTTATTACAACGTTTCGACCTTTCAGTATTTGTCTATATTTCTGAGATGAGGTATTATGAGTACTATTTACATTATTCGGACTATTGTCCTCATCTTTTGGCCATATTTATTACAACGTTTCGGCTTTTCATTATCTGTCTATATATCTGAGATGAGGTATTATGTGTACTATTTACATTATTCGGACTATTGTCCTCATCTTTGTCGCCATATTTATTACAACGTTTCGACCTTTCAGTATTTGTCTATATTTCTGAGATGAGGTATTATGTACACTATTTACATTATTCGGACTATTGTCCTCATCTTTGTCGCCATATTTATTACAACGTTTCGACCTTTCAGTATCTGTCTATATTTCTTTGATGAGGTATTATGTACACTATTTACATTATTCGGACTATTGTCCTCATCTTTGACGCCATATTTATTACATCGTTTCCGCCTTTCAGTATCTGTCTATATTTCTTTGATGAGGTATTATGTACACTATTTACATTATTCGGACTATTGTACTCATGTTTGACGCCATATTTATCACAACGTTTCGGCCTTTCAGTATCTGTCTATATATCTGAGATGAGGTATTATGTACACTATTTACATTATTCGGACTATTGTCCTCATCTTTGTCGCCATATTTATTTACGACGTCTGCGTCTTTCAGTAGCTGCCTATATTTCTGAGATGAGGTATTATGTACACTATTTTCATTATTCGGACTATTGTCCTCATCTTTGTCGCCATATTTATTACAACGTTTCAGCCTTTCATTATCTGTCTATATTTCTGAGATGTGGTAATATGTACACTATTTACATTATTCGAACTATTGTCCTCATCTTTGTCGCCATATTTATTACAACGTTTCGGCCTTTCATTATCTGTCTATATTTCTGAGATGAGGTATTATGTGTACTATTTACATTATTCGGACTATTGTCCTCATCTTTGTCGCCATATTTATTACAACGTTTCGACCTTTCAGTATCTCTCTATATTTCTGAGATGAGGTATTATGGACACTATTTTCATTATTCGAACTATTGTCCTCATCTTTGTCGCCATATTTATTACAACGTTTCGGCCTTTCATTATCTGTCTATATTTCTGAGATGAGGTATTATGTGTACTATTTACATTATTCGGACTATTGTCCTCATCTTTGTCGCCATATTTATTTACGACGTCTACGTCTTTCAGTATCTGTCTATATTTCCGAGATGAGGTATTATGTACACTATTTTCATTATTCGGACTATTGTACTCATGTTTGACGCCATATTTATTACAACGTTTCGGCCTTTCAGTATCTGTCTATATTTCTTTGATGAGGTATTATGTTCACTATTTACATTAATCGGATTATTGTCCTCATCTTTGTCGCTATATTTATTACAACGTTTCGGCCTTTCATTATCTGTCTATATTTCTGAGATGAGGTATTATGTACACTATTTACATGATTCGGACTATTGTCCTGAGCTTTGTCGCCATATTTATTACAACGTTTCCGCCATTCAGTATCTGTCTATATTTCTGAGATAATCAATTTGTACCCTATTTACATTATTCGGACTATTGTACTCATGTTTGACGCCATATTTATTACAACGTTTCCGCCTTTCAGTATCTGTCTATATTTCTGAGATGAGGTATTATGTACACTATTTACATTATTCGGACTATTGTCCTTATCTTTGTCGCCATATTTATTACAACGTTTCCGCCTTTCAGTATCTGTCTATATTTCTGAGATGAGGTATTATGTACA
Source organism: Acanthosepion esculentum (assembly GCA_964036315.1). Classification (NCBI taxonomy): domain Eukaryota; kingdom Metazoa; phylum Mollusca; class Cephalopoda; order Sepiida; family Sepiidae; genus Acanthosepion; species Acanthosepion esculentum. The sequence continues at coordinate 77,879,645 of OZ038513.1, forward strand.
CTACATTATTCGGACTATTGTCCTTATCTTTGTCGCCATATATATTACAACGTTTCATCCTTGCTGTATCTGTCTATATTTCTGAGATGTGTTATTATATACACTATTTTCATTATTCGAACTATTGTCCTCATCTTTGTCGCCATATTTATTTCAAGGTTTCTGCCTTTCAGTATCTGTCTATATTTCTTTGATGAGGTATTATGTACACTATTTACATTATTCAGATTATTGTCTTCATCTTTGTCGCCATATTTATTACAACGTTTCGGCCTTTCAGTATCTGTCTATATTTCTGAGATGAGGTATTATGTACAGTATTTACATTATTCGGACTATTGTCCTCATCTTTGTCACCATATTTATTACAACGTTTCGACCTTTCAGTATCTGTCTATATTTCTGAGATGAGGTATTATGTAGACTAGTTACATTATTCGGATTATTGTCCTCATCTTTGTCGCCATATTTATTACAACGTTTCGACCTTTTAGTATCTGTCTATATTTCTGAGATGAGGTATTATGTACACTATTTTCATTATTCGGATTTTTGTCCTAGTCTTTGTCGCCATATTTATTACAAGGTTTCCGCCTTTCAGTATCTGTCTATATTTCTGAGATGAGGTATTATGTACACTATTTACATTATTCGGATTATTGTCCTCATCTTTGTCGCCATATTTATTACAACGTTTCAGCCTTTCACTATCTGTCTATATTTCTGAGATGAGGTATCATGTACACTATTTACATTATTCGAACTATTGTCCTCATCTTTGTCGCCATATATATTACAACGTTTCCACCATTCAGTATCTGTCTATATTTCTGAGATGAGGTATTATGTACACTATTTACATTATTCGAACTATTGTCCTCATCTTTGTCGCCATATATATTACAACGTTTCCACCATTCAGTATCTGTCTATATTTCTGAGATGAGGTATTATGTACACTATTTACATTATTCTGACTATTGTCCTTATCTTTGTCGCCATATTTATTACAACGTTTCCGCCTTGCAGTATCTGCCTATATTTCTGAGATGATGTATTATGTACACTATTTTCATTATTCGGATTTTTTTCCTAGTCTGTGTCCCCATATTTATTACAAGGTTTCCGCCTTTCAGTATCTGTCTACATTTCTGAGATTAGGTATTATGTACACTAGTTACATTATTCGGATTATTGTCCTAGTCTTTGTCGCCATATTTATTACAACGTTTCGACCTTTCATTATCTGTCTATATTTCTGAGATGAGGTATTATGTACACTATTTTCATTATTCTGACTATTGTCCTTATCTTTGTCGCCATATTTATTACAACGTTTCCGCCTTGCAGTATCTGCCTATATTTCTGAGATGATGTATTATGTACACTATTATCATTATTCGGATTTTTTTCCTAGTCTTTGTCGCCATATTTATTACAAGGTTTCCGCCTTTCAGTATCTGTCTATATTTCTGAGATTAGGTATTATGTACACTAGTTACATTATTCGGATTATTGTCCTCATCTTTGTCGCCATATATATTACAACGTTTCCACCATTCAGTATCTGTCTATATTTCTGAGATGATGTATTATGTACGCTATTTACATTATTCTGACTATTGTCCTGAGCTTTGTCGCCATATTTATTACAACGTTTCCGCCATTCAGTATCTGTCTATAATTCTGAGATAATCATTTGGTACCCTATTTACATTATTCGGACTATTGTCCTCATGTTTGACGCCATATTTATTACAACCTTTCTGCCTTTCAGTAGCTGTCGATATTTCTGAGATGAGGTATTATGTACACCATTTACATTATTCGAACTATTTTTGACCATGTTCACTATAGTCTATGAATATAGAATCCAGCGCAGTACGTAATCTGTTCAATGAAACAACGTTACAGATTAACACTCATGAGTCAGACACTCTCCTGGATCTGACTATATCGCCAATACCACCAGCAGCTGTTCCGTAATTCTTCAGTGTTCGATATCAAAGGCTGGCTGTAATATTTAGCCAAAGAGGGTTACATGTAGAAGAAGGCCGAGTTTAACGTGAGATTTCCGATCCCGTAGGCTCGGCCACAAATATTCCCTATTAGAACCCGTAAAAACGGGTTCAGGGACAGTCTACCACCCCGAACGAGACTCTGCCCCTCGGCGGAGCCTCGTCCCGTTTCCTCTCTGCCCGTAGGCAGAGAGTTCGACTGTTCAGCCATCAAAGGCTGGCAGTAATATTTAGCCAACCCCCACGAGGGATACATGTGGCACAAGGCCCGGTTTAACGTGGGATTTCCGAGCCCGGAGGCTCGGCCAAAAGTATTCCCAATTGGAACCCGTAAAAACGGGTTCAGAGACAGTTAACCACCCCGAACGAGACTCTGCCCCTTCGGGCAGAGAGTTCGTATGCTCAGCCATATGCTCAGCCATCAAAGGCTGGCTGTGCATATTCGGGAAAAACATGGCCGCTTTTATACACTATGTTTTGAATATTTTGAGTCTTCTGATTGTTTAAATCTTCTATTGGTGAAGTATAAAATGAGTCAGCTCAATTTGGCTGGCTCACTAGTATACCAGGGTATCCAAAAAACTCCAACACTATTGTCCTCATATTTGTTGCCATATTTATCACAACGTTTCGACCAACGTGATAAATATGTCCACAAAAATAAGGACAATAATCCGAATAATGTAAATATAGTGTACATAATACCTCATCTCAGAAATATAGACAGATACGTTAGGTGGTTATTTGATAAAAAATAGCCTGAGTTTACCGTAAGGTTGAATCAATCCAAGTACACGGATATTCTGATATTTAACATGTTATTTTCTTTTTTTGTTATATATATATATATATATATATATATATATATATATATATATATATATATATAATATAATATTTTAAAAAAAATATAATCCCTTCGCTACATAAGAGTTCTCATGTTTCAAAAGCGAGAGCCGAGACCCTCAATATAATTTTTGAAATTAAGTTGAATTAAGGTGTCTGGTCTCACTTCCTCTTCAAGCGAGAATTTGGGAATATATATATTATATATATGTATGTATGTGTGTGTGTGTGTGTGTGTGTGTGTGTGTGTGTGTGTGTGTGTGTGTGTGCGCGCGTGTGTGTGTGTGATAAAAATATAATTTTAAGGTATTCTATATTCATGGGTTAAAGTGTTCGAACGCTATTTCCACTGAAAGTGCTCGGAAAAATACATTCCCTGCTCCCTTCTGTTCAAAGCTTCACGGCAAGGACACGCCACACAACTTACATAGTAGCAAATTACTCACATTCCTTCCGTATAGACAGATCATGTGTTTTGTGTTTTGGCTCGATTATCTATATGAGCATCTATATGATGCTTAATGTTGCATTATGGGTAGAAGTTCTATTGTATTATCCGAACGGTTATTGGCTGCATGGTAATGATTATTGGATATGTGGTAACGGATACGTTTCAAATCAGAGGCTATTGTGTAGAAACAATTGTGGATCCCAATGCAATTGATTGTAGCTATTATATATAGTGTTGTTTGTTGCTCGTTTTTTACTTGTTATTTTCTTGTGATTATTTTATTATTTGTTGTTGATTATGCATATATATATATATATATATATATATATATATATATATATATATATATATATATATATAGGGGGGGATATAGAAGTGAACATTGAAGTGAACACTTAGAGGCGACAGGCTGTTTCATGCTATACGCAATCCTCAGGCCACGGGTGTCGTTTTTTTCTTTGGCTATTTATATATACGGGTCAGTATAAATAGCCGAGAAAGAAACGACACTCGTGGCCTGACGATTGCGTCTCGCATGAAACAGCCTGTCGCCTTTAAGTGTTGACTTCAATGTTCACTTTTATATTTACAAACGCTCTATCTCTGATAGCACACCATAAAAGTATATTTCTTCATATATATATATATATATATATATATATATATATATATATATATATATATATATATGTCCAACTGTTTTGTAATTCCGAGCGCTTTCAGCTATTCTTTTAGCGATACTAGATAGATACACACAACCCATACATCCAGTTAAAAGGGGAAAATAAAATCATCCTTGATAATGGCGAAAAGTGTACCCAAAATCGTTCGGAATTAAAAAACATTTGAACAGTTTCTACACAACTCTGTGTCCAGAAAAGAAAACACTTGTTCGAACACAAGAAAAATTAAATAAAAAAGTTAATCGCAGTAGCTTTTCTGTCGTCTTTAATGAAACATGTATAAATGAGGAATTGCTGCCTAAATACAAAATCTCTCTTTCTCTCTCTCTTTCTCTCTCTCTCTCTATCTCTCCCTCTCTCTCTCTCTCTCTCTCTATATATATATATATATATATATACGTGTGTGTGTGTGTGTATGTAGTCAGTATTATGAAACAAAGTGGGAAAGTTTATAAACGACGCGTTTCGATGACTTCTGTTAGACTCTGCTTCTTCCGGCAAACATCGGTGAAATGGGTCGTTTATAAACGTTTTCACTTTGCCTTATCATATTTTTTTTTCGAATACTATTATACAACCTACAAGCAAACAACATATATGTGTGTATTTTTTAAACAGAATCTATGTATCTGTCTGTAAACATGTTCTATATATGTGTTTCTCAAAATGGTCTATTAAATTGTGGATTCCGTTAAGCCTTTTCCAGAGTTTATCCCGGCTTCAAATAAGTCGTTTGATGCTAAATCGGAACTTGTAAAGGAATTTGCTTACATTCCGTCTAATGCCCCAGTTACTTTCGACTATTTCTGGTCATTTTCAAAGAAATAAGATATAAAGTCAAAAAATAGTCACAGTCAAGGTAAAATGATCGGCTCCCTGTACCACTCCAATAAGTACTTGATTCCTCCTGCTATCCTTGTACATTTACAAGAGTAGATCAGGACAAAAATGAAGTACTGTGGGCATATTTGGGCGGGATTAGCCCAGACCGCACTCTTCAGCCTCGATAGCGTTCAAAAGCGTCTCCGAGTTCTCGACTGTGACGAATTATTATCCACCTTCCAGCCTCTGCTTCACAGGTGGGATGTGCGATCTCTCTCTCTGATCTGTCGCTATTTCAACAGAAAGTGCTCGCAGGAACTACATTCCTTTGTTCCGGATTCGCAGTACCATGCACATTGTTGCAAACGACCCTCATTCCCTTTGTATTCGATTGGTGAGAAGCTAGTTCCACTCAACCAGCTTCTTCCGGTGTCAGCCTATGAACGTTTCAGCCCACCCTCGTACCTGGAAAGAAACAATGCAGTTATTAATAAGAAGAGTTGAAATGAATGCATGCAAGATTTTACAGCTCCAGCCTCACGCCTTCATAGTCAGTCTATAAACTTTTCAGCCCACCCTTGTAGTATAAAAATGAAAACATACGATACTATCCCTGATATTGAGCACTTTAATCTATAAATATAGCATACATTAAAATTATATTTTATCATTATATTTTATATGTATATATATATATATATATATATATATATATATATATATATATTGATAAATATAACATACAACGAATATCTATTATGTCTGATCATGAGCCGTTCTAAACTTCGTGTGTTTGCTTTAATTTCGGGTGAAAATAAAGACGAAAATTGGTCAACATGGGCTATCTTCAGGGGTGTTTTACGAACATGTCAGACGGAAGTTTAGATCAAGGAACAGCTTAATAAAAAATATCCAAATGTTGGACAAATTTTGTCTTTATTTTCACGGGGAATTAAAGCAAACATACGAAGTTTAGAACAGCTCATGATCAAACATAGTAGACATTGATTGTCTTTTATATTTAACAATATATAACAATTTATGTTTATATATATATATATATATATATATATATATATATATATATATATATATAGAGAGAGAGAGAGAGAGAGAGAGAGAAAACAACTGAAAAGTTGCAGATTAAAAAAAAATTGAATGTTCGTTTTGTGAAAGTATTTATTTATATTTTTATATATATATATATATTTGATACTTCAGATCTGCCCCGATCTTTCGTCAGAAATAAATTAAATAACTGTATTCAGAAGTTTGTTTTCAAGTAGCGTCCGTCGCGAGAAGCGGACGTCACGTGATGTGGAATGCAACTGTGTTTAAATATTTCTAACGTAAATCTAACGATAATATTTTAGATGACGTTTAAAAAGTTTTTTTTTAACTATATCTAAAAAAAAAAATTTTTAACTATTGAAATATTTATACAGATTAAAAATTCCCAAGTCTTTCTTTAACCCTAGTTTATATGTGTCTAATTTTAAAATCCAGTATTTTTCTTTTTTTCTGCGTGTGTATGTGGAACTGAAATCGGAATCTATCAATAAACATTTACAGTTGTCTAATGAGTGTCTTGATTGATTAAAGTGTTCAGCTATGGGCGAATAAGGGGAATGCTATATATATATACATATATATATATATATATATATATATATATATATATATATATATATATATATATATATATATATAAATATATATATATATATATGATAAAATATAATGATAAAATATAGTTCAAACATAATAAACATTCGTTGACTGTTATATATAAGAATATATGTTTAAATAATTATCTGCTGGTTCAATACAATATATATATATATATATATATATATATATATATATATATATATATATATATATATATATATATATTATTATTATTATTATTATTATTATTATTAGCTCTGATTTACATTGAGCTCTCTGGATTTTATCCTCCTTGCGTCTACCCATACGGATTACCTAGGTTTTCGTAAACTAAATATATATATATATATATATATATGATAAAATATAATGATAAAATATAGTTCAAACATAATAAACATTCGTTGACTGTTATATATAAGAATATATGTTTAAATAATCATCTGCTGGTCCAATACAATATATATATATATATATATATATATATATATATATATATATATATATATATATATATATATATATTATTAGCTCTGATTTACATTGAGCTCTCTGGATTTTATCCTCCTAGGGTCTACCCATACGGATTACCTAGTTTTTCGTAAACTAATATATATATATATATATATATATATATATATATATATATATATATATATATATATATACACGAACATTAAAGTCATATGAAAGGAATATATGATGAATATTTGTTTTATGGCCATTGTAAGGAAATGAACGATAAAGGCACATTCATATTGATTATTAATCAGCAGATTTTTTAATCGCGAGACAAACCGAAACCTTTCGATATTTCTATTTTAAGGAACAACCTTTTTGATATTTCATATCAAACAAGAAACACTCCCCTAACGACCGTAAAAAAAGTGGAAGTTTTCCGGGACACATCGGCAATAAGGGAAGCATGGGATAGAGCAAGAATCGGCAACACCCGGCCCCCGGGCCACATCCACAGTAAAGGAAGGATGGTATAGATCAAGGGTCGTCAACCCCCGACCACAGGACCACCCCTACAAAAAGAGAAGCATGGTATATAGTAGGAGTCCGCAACCTCCAGCCACATCCGCAATAAATGAAGCATGGCATAATGGATTCCGACACTGCGGTAGGAACTAATCCATTGCACAAAAAAGGAACATTTCGTAGATATCTACGCCTGCGTGGTACGCCTATGTACACCCCGTGTTAAACTGTCATACCCTTCCTCATTCCAGCTTCTTGCTTTGAAGTCAAGTTTCATCATAAAAAAGTTTCATCATAAAAAAGTTTCATCATAAAAAGTTTCATCATAAAAAATTTTCATCATAAAAAAGTTTCATCATAAAAAGTTTCATCATAAAAAATTTTCATCATAAAAAAGTTTCATCATAAAAAGTTTCATCATAAAAAAGTTTCATCATAAAAAATGTAAATGCAATGCCAATCGTTATGTTCCGTCTTCTTAATTTCTGTTCTTTTACTGTTCTTCTTCCTTACTAATGTTATATTTTTGTTATAATCTTTCACGCTCAGTAACCTTCTGCATCTTAGTGGCTTTATTGCCTTGCTTGGGATGAAATGATTAAAAGAAAAACAAAAACAAAGATAAATCACTAATACAATCATCAAATCCATACACAACAAATAATTTATTATTTTATTTTGATATGATTTTTAGGAAAATAGGTTTTCCTCGTGTCTAGCGTGATCGTTCTTTGTCATTTTACTGACTGTACCTTTTTAGGTTTTTAGCTTTAAAATATTAAAATAATAAGTCAATATCTGTATTAAATCATTATTTTCCCATTTTTTACAGATTTCAGCTGTGGGTACAATAGTAGAATTTGCGTTTCTTAGGGCTACTAAGTTGTTAGGGTTACACATATTTAGGGCTACTAAGTTTTTGTCATTACCAACTTCCACTTTTAGACCGAATAGTAACAGTAATGGTAATATTTCCTCATAAGGAAACATTCGACATTCATTGACCGAACAGCCAGTGCTACGAGAGTATCGCTTTTCTTCATTACCTGACCATTGAATTGGGATCAAAGTGTAATATCTGTCCTCCTCATCTCTAATAGTAATGTTCATATTAGCAGTTTCCTTATAAGGAAACATTCGAAATTCATTAAGCGAACAGCCAGTGCTACTAGAGTTACGCTTTTCTTCATTCCCTGACCATTGAATTGGGATCAAAGTGTAATATCTGTTCTCCTCATCTCTAATGGTAATGTTCATATTAGCTGTTTCCTTATAAGGAAACATTCGAAACAGCGATTGCTACTATCGGCTGCTATTTATGGAATGTTTATTTTAAAACAGTCTTTTATTTTATCATCTGGTAAAGTCGACCATAATCCAGTTTATCGTCGTCATTTTCAAGCTATGAAATCTTCGTATTACACTTTGTTTCTTTCGAATCATTAAGATACAATTCTCACTTTTAGTCTGTACTCTATTTCCGTCGTAATTGATTTTATGCCACGTAACAGTGTTGAGAGAAAGAAACAAATATTGCACCATCCATTGTCCCCACCCCCCAGGTGACTATACATGCACATTTAATGCCACTTCCTGTTGACACTTTCAAAAGTCACGTATTGATTTTCCCCGATGATTTGACAGGATTAAAGGTAATTATCCGATTGATTATCTTGAGAAAGTTATGAACCAATACACGTCAAATATGTAGTTACTTACCTATGCAAAATTAATCAACTGATTTCCTTCAATCCGGCTAAATTAAATATTCGGTTGTTCATATCAAAAGATCATTTCGACTATTAATATAATTGAAACTATTAACATCATTCGGACTATTGATAGCATTTAGATTACTGACATCACTCGGATTGTTATCATTGAGACTATGGATATTATTCGGATTATCATCCGGACTATTGATATCCTTGCAGTTACTGATATCATTCGAATTATTGATATCACTCGGACCTTTGACATCATTCGGGTTATTGATATCATTCAGATAATTGACTTCATTCGGACTATTGATATAATTCGGACTACTGAAATCATTTGGGTTATTGATATCATAGGGATTATCGATATTTTTCGGACTATTGACATCATTCGGACATTTGGCATCATTCGAACTATTGACATTATTCAGACTGATTCTGTTTTTCTGACTGTATTATTTCAGCTGATTCCATTAAAACGTGAAGAATTTATTCGGATTTTCACCTTTTGTATTTCTGTTTTTTTTATTTTTTTTACTAATATGAATCCAAAAGTAGAAGCTCTGCCTGATAATGAGACTTTCACTGCAGAGTGAATAAATATTGGCCGAAAAGAATGTTTTTTAATTAGTATTTTAAATAAATGTATTTCAGTCTTCTATCTACTAATACCAATGTGTACCACAATGTGTACATATTTACCTATATATTAATTCCACTAGCATAAGACTCATAAAAACGGACTTGATTACATGAGGATTGGATTACATTGCCTTAGGAGAAACGCAGTATCTTTACAGTCAATGTTAAAATGGCCAAACACATTATATACACATATACAAATTATATAATAAAAGTATACTTTTCAGCTCTGCTATATTTATGGGTGACAGAGGTCGTGAGTATGTAAATATAAATATATGCAGTCAACACCAAGTTTCAACGCCATCTTCAAGCGATGGGTCTTGTGTTTTGGCTCGACTATTTATATATAGTGGTCAGTGGTGCATTATGGGTAGTAAGGTCTTAACTGTTACTGGGTCGGCGTCTCTCAAATTATTCTAGAGATTATTGAATAGAAATATTTGTGGATCCGAATGCAATTATTTGTAGCTATTATATAGTGTTTTTTTGTTAACGTTTTTCAATCATTATTTATTATTGATCACTTTATTATTTATTGTTGATTATATATATATATATATATATATATATATATATATATATATATATATATCTGTGTGTATGTGTGTGTGTGTGTCTCTGTGGTTGTGTAGTGGATATTGAGACAAATTGGAAAAGCTTATAAACATATTGGTCACTAATTGTTATTTATCTGTTGTTGATTATTATTAATAGATTTACTCGTGTTTATTCGTAGTATTTTTTCATGACTTAATTTGTTTATTTAATTATTTTTCGTTTATATTATATTTTTTGGCTTGGTTATCTTATTTGTTTGTTTGAAGTATTGGCTTTGTCTAAAGTTGTATATAGTGCCTATATTTACATTTTTCATTGTGGTATTTTGCAATATATTTATTTTTAGTTTTCAATTTTCAGGTAACGTAGTAAACATTTGTCTTAGTGTCTGATCGTTTATTTAGTAATTTCTGTTTGTTGGAGAAGGTGATTATAGTTATTTTCTCCTCCAGTCACATTTTTTAATTTATTGTTGTAGGCTGGTGCTGTTTTCCTTATTTTCCATATTTTGCTGTTGTTTCTTTTTTGTCTTTATTTTGCCTTCTAATTTTAGAAAGCATTGTGCTTTTCGCGTATTTGTAAAGGACGTTTTGTTAGTGTAATTTCTCTGCTTCAGTTATTCCTATGTAAACTGTTTCTTCGTTATTTGATGATTTTACAATGGCTTGAGATATTATATTGTTTTCTAAACAATTGCCATTTAAGGGACATTCATTTTTGCTCGGAAGTTACAGGTCGGTTCGGTGTGGAAGGGTGGTTTGTTGCTTTATCGTATTCTGCTTTTATTTTATTTGTGCCATGTTCTCGGTGCTATTTTCAAATATCTCGCTGTTTGATTGCAGGACCTGTTTGATTATTGTGTTTATGTACAATGGTTTGTCATTGGGTTTTCTGTTTGGTTGTTATGTACATTTTCATAGTTTGAATGACATCTAGGAAATCTACTTCTTCAAGGTTTGTTTTTATGTCGAATCCCATATTTTGGAAAATATTTATGATTGTTTTTCAGATGATTGTTTTTTTTGTTTTGTCTGTTTTTTTTTTGTTTTTTCTTCGTTTTTTTTTTGGATGTTACAATTTCTTAAGATTAATACTGCTTTACAATTTTTCACAGGTTGACTACTGCAGAAATGAAATATGCCAATTCTCATTTATTTTGGCGTACTGAATTAGACAATAACCTTTGAATTAGACGATTGACTCCAGTGTTAGAGATATTCTGTCAGTTATGTCTTATACAAGGTACAAGGGATGTCTCCAAGAAAAACGATCTTGCTTTGTAAAATCTTCGTTGATTTAATCATTTCATCCCTGCAAGGCAATAAAGCCACTAAGATGCAGAAGGTTACTGAGTGTGAAAGATTATAACAAAAATATAACATTAGTAAGGAGCAAGAACAATAAAAGTAGAACATAACGATTGGCATTGCATTTACATTTTTGAAGCTGAAATTTGACTTCAAAGAAAGAAGCTGGAAGCGAGTTCTACAAATGAGAAGTGAGAGAAAAGAAACTGTTAGCATGGAACTTTACTCTTACAACGTAGCTATTCCAATTTGAAAAATGATGAGATTTTGTTGCCAATCTGGTACAGAGCTTAAATTCGCAAAGTTTTGGTACCAAAGAGGAAAGACCAACATAAAAACTAACATGATCATAGTTATAGAAAAGGCACAGGGAAGCTACATTATGGCGGGTGGAGAGTAGCTAAAGCCGAGATGCCAGGTCAGTACCAATAAAATTGGAGATTCTTCTTATTTGATCAGGAATCTCTAAGTACATAGCAGAAGCACCAGGCCAGATGTGACAGTAATATTCTGTTGTGGTGGGATCCACCTAATCTGCATAGGTGACTACCAACTATATAAATAGTGGTTGGTACCGGAAGACGAGAAAGAGGAATCACGAGATCCAACTAGAGACTCTGATCGACTGCGACTAGTCAACCCATTCTCCAGGAACGTCTTCCCAGAAATATACAGAAATACTATATGTACTTATTGTTTACACTTTCTTGTTATAATACATTCTTGTTCTAAGTACATTTTGTGTTGCATTATTATTCCATGCAATAGGCGAGATTCAACATTGAGTCAAGACTCAACAATGGCGACGAAGTAGAACGAACCATACGCCAAGTTTCAACAATGGCCACAAAGTAGAACGAACCATACGCCAAGTTTCAACAATGGCAAAGAAGTAGAACGAACCATACGGAAAAAAGTAAGAATTAATAGTGAGAGTTTTCAACAATTGGGACAAGTCAAAAAAGAACCCAGCAGGAACAGTTTGCCTTATTAATAAGGGAACAACAGATAGCACAGCAAAAATATCAAGAGAAACATGATGAAAGACAACAAGAACAACAGATAGCGCTGCAAAAATATCAAGTTAAACAAGATGAAAGACAACGAAAATATCAAGAAAAACAAGATGAAAGACTTTTAGAAATTCAAAAGTTAACACTGGAGAAATTAAACAACTATCAGGCAAATGAGGGAAATTCTTCATATTCTAATAACACCATATTTAATTCGCTGGAAACTTTCAACTATGTGCCAGACGAAGAAAAAACGTTTGAAGCGTACTTTAAACGATATGAAGATATTTTCTACACAGACTGTGAAAACTGGTCGAATTCAAGAAAAGTCAGTCTATTACTAAGAAAGCTAGGTACAGCAGAACATAGCAAATTTGTAGATTTTATTCTACCGAGAAAAACAACTGAAGTGGAATTCTCGGAAACAGTGAAATTGCTAAAAGAGCTGTTTGGAGCAAATATGTCGCTTTGGCATAAGCGATGGTTATGCATGAATGTCTCTAAATCCGACGATCAGGATTACTTAACATATGCATCTATAGTGAATAGACATTGTGGCAATTTCAGAGTGGCAGAGATTACGGTTGAAGAATTCAAGTGTTTAATTTTTGCTCAAGGACTGGTATCCAGTAAGAGTGCCGAAATAAGACGTAGAGTTTTGTCTAAACTCGAATCTGAACAAGGCCTTACCCTGCAAAAGTTAGCAGAGGAGTGTCAACGGGCCGTAAGTTTAAAGAAAGAGTCGCAAAAAATTGAAGGAGCTGGCAGTGCTTATATTAAAATATAAAAAAGCAGTCAAAGTACCCATTAGAGAAAAATTGGAGAAAAAATTCAGCGTATTGTAATAATAGACAAGAAAATAAAAAGAACGAAAATAAAAAGGTCCCACCATATAATTGCAGACGTTGTAACGAAAGACATTGGGAGATAAATTGCCCATATAGAAATAAGAAATGTTTCGTGTGCCAAAAGAATGGTCACAAAGGATCGTGTTGTAAAACGAAAAAATTCAAGAGCCGAATTAGACAAACAAATTCGAATATCAAATCAGATACAGATTTGAGGAAATATGTGACGACTGAAATATTCAAAAAGAACATCAAATTTCAACTCGATTCGGGGTCAGATTTAACAATAATGAACGATAAAACATGGAAAATTTTAAAAAGGCCTACAATAATGAAGTCAACGAAACTCGCTCGAACGGTAACTGGAAAGCAAATTAACTTCGAAGGCGAGGTTGTACTTCCAATGAAGTTGAATGGGATCGTTAAAAAAATAAAAGTTTTCATTCTGAGAAATGGAGAAAACTTGTTGGGTACAGATTTTATTGAAACATTCGAATTGTGGGATAAACCTTTAAACTCATTCTGCAGAAAAGTAGAAAGTAATACGCAAACAAGACAGGACATTAAAGAGGAATTAAAGAAAAAGTTTCCGGAAACCTTTACACCTGGTCTTGGAAGATGTAACAAATTTGAAGCTAAATTTGAATTAAAAGAAAATACTATGCCTATATTTAAAAAGAAACGAAACGTGCCTTTCGCAAGTGTAGAGAAAGTTAACGAAGAACTTGATAGGTTGGAAAAAATGGGAATTATTTCAAAAGTAGAATCGAATTCATGGGCTGCGCCGATTGTGTGCATAAAAAAGAAATCAAACCAAATCAGAGTCTGCGTTGATTTTTCGACAGGGTTGAACTCTGTAATTAAGGACTACCATTACCCGTTACCGAGTCCTGAGGAGATTTTTAACAAGCTAAATGGCGGAGTGATTTTTTCAAAAATCGACTTATCAGATGCCTATCTCCAAATTCCCGTCGAAGAAGAATGTTCGAAGTTACTAGGGATAAACACGCATAGGGGTTTATTCAAGTACAACAGGCTTCCTTTTGATATTAAAGTGGCACCAGCCATTTTTCAACAAGCCATGGACGTCATGTTGAATGACTTAGACTTTGCGTGTGCCTACTTAGATGACATTATAGTAAGGAGTGCAAACGTCGACGAACATCGAGAGCACCTCAATCAAGTATTTAAAAAGATTCAGGACTTTGGATTTAAAGTCAAAGAATCAAAGTGTGAATTTGGTTTGGAGGAAATTAAATATTTAGGTCACATAATCAACAAAAATGGCAGATTTCCAGATCCGGAAAGGTCCATTGCGATTAGAAACATGCCGACGCCCACTAACGTGGCGACACAACAGAGTTTTCTGGGGCTCGCGAACTATTGTCAAGCATTCATTAAAGGAATGTACAATCTAAGAGCTCCGTTGAATGAACTACTGAAAAAAGACAAGGCATGGGAATGGACGGTAGAATGTCAAAAAGCCTTTGATGAAATTAAGAAAATGCTTACGTCCGACCTCTTTTTAACCCATTACAATCCTAAACTGGATATTGTAGTGGCAAGTGATGCTAGTTCATACGGGGTAGGAGCATGTATTCAACACATAATGCCAGATGGTTCTAGAAAACCAATTGCGCATGCTTCGAGGGCATTACTTCCAGGAGAGCGAAGTTATTCACAGATAGAAAAGGAGGCGCTGAGTATCATTTTTGCCATAACAAAATTTCATAGGTACATCTACGGCAGACATTTCAGGTTAGAAACGGACCATAAACCTCTGATCACTATTTTTGGGTCAAAGAAAGGGTTACCCGTTTACACGGCAAATCGACTGTTAAGATGGGGAACCATTCTTCTCAATTATGATTTCCACATAAAACACCTATTATCCAAAAATATAATTCATGCGGATACCTTATCAAGACTCGTACCGAATAAAGATGAAGGATTCGAAGAGTCAATTATTGCAAATATCAGAGCAGATTATGAGGTGAAAAGCATGGTAAACAACATTGTAAGAGAGCTACCGGTTACATCAAAAGAAATCAAAAAATAATCGGAAAACGATGATTTCATTTTAGGAATAAAAAGTAAAATGGTAGCAAATGACCAAAAAGTTCAGGAGATCTATTCAATTTCTGACGAAATTTTATTATATGGTGAGAGAGTAGTAGTACCAAAAAAGTTGCAGAAAAGAATCCTACGGGACTTTCATATGGGTCACCCGGGGATTAATAGAACAAAAAGCTTAATGCGAAGCTTTGTATATTGGAAAGGAATGGATGTGGATATCGAAAACATGGTTCATCGATGTAAAGGGTGTGCGTTAGCAGCTAAGGTACCACCTATAGTACACAAACCATGGCCAAAGACGGATCATCCGTGGGAAAGATTACACATTGATTTCGCTGGTCCAGTAGAAGATTATTACTACTTAATAGTGGTAGATAGCTTTACAAAATGGCCGGAAGTACTACGCTGCAAAAAGCCTACGTCCAATACCACAACAACTTTTTTGCATGAACTATTTGCACGGTTCGGTGTGCCAGAGTGTATTGTGAGTGACAATGGTACACAATTCACTTCTGACGATTTTAAGGAATTTTGTGAGTTATATCAAATTAACCACATAACGACGCCGCCGTATCATCCGAGATCCAATGGACTTGCAGAAAGATTTGTAGATACGTTAAAGCGCGCTCTGAAGAAAGCCTCAAGAGTTCCAACGGAAAAGGCGCTTCAGCAATTCCTACAAGTATACAGAATCACGCCTAACCAGAGAACACCATCAAACATGGCACCAGCTGAACTAATGTTCGCTAGGAAAGTTAAATCAGTGTTTGACAAGCTTTTGCCAGGAAGAAATAGAATAAAGAACACTATGTATACAGCTAGAAAAAGATGCACCCCCAGAGAGAAGGTCTTTTTCAAGTGCTATAGAAGCAACATTGAGTTCTGGGAGCGAGGCATAGTGGACAAGAGAATCGGTGACTTGATTTACATAATAAAAGGGCCGAAGAATACTCATAAAAGGCACCAGAACCAACTCAAAACATGCTACGTGCTAGAGCATGAAGAGAGTATACCGGATGAGGAGGAAGATCCCATTGATGTAATGTATGATACTTTCAAGTAGAACCTCCGCAGAGTGCTCCTGAACCGAGAAGATCCGGTAGGAAACGAAAGTTCACGGACCCATTGGACGTGAATCCAAAACGAAAAAGATATTGAAAAAAAAAACAGATATACATATGAACTATGCAAAGGGGATCTACAAAGAAATAACCATATCATCATTCCATATAGAAGCCAGTTGAAATCCAAAAGGATTCCAAGGCTTGGGAGGGGGGTGTTGTGGTGGGATCCACCTAATCTGCATAGGTGACTACCAACTATATAAATAGTGGTTGGTACCGGAAGACGAGGAAGAGGAATCACGAGATCCAACTAGAGACTCTGATCGACTGCGACTAGTCAACCCATTCTCCAGGAACGTCTTCCCAGAAATATACAGAAATACTATATGTACTTATTGTGTACACTTTCTTGATATAACACATTCTTGTTCTACTTGCATTATTATTCCATGCAATAGGCGAGATTCAACATTGAGTCAAGACTCAACATATTCAAAGAATGGAAACATGGTGTAAGATAGATTGTGGCGGGAAAATTGTCTAGCAGGACAAAATGAACATGCATTCTTAGAAGCTGACCTAGCAATGGATTCAATAAAATCTTTCCACTTGATGACCGCCGAATCTGTTAACCCGTCAAGACGCAATGACTCACTCTCCTGGGGTTTAACATCAGAAATGTCGATGTGCTGATGGAAAGCAAGAAATGTCTAAAACGATTACAGTAGGGGCGTTTCATTTTGGAGGGCGTTTAAAGGAACAAAGCATTTCCTATCTCAGTTAACTTGTCAGTGGTTTTTGATTTTATCGATCCGATCAGACTTAGCATTAAGACATGAGTAAATAGTTGTGTCATCAACAGAGATGCCGATCTGAGAACTGAAGACATCAGGAAGGCCATTGATGAGAATTAAAAAGAAAAAAAGATCCAAGGATAGAGCCCTGGGGGCAGAGAGAGCACCTGCATTTATATCAAAAGATCTAGAAAGTAAAACTGTATCTGTCTATATTTCTGAGATGGGGTATTATGTACACTATTTACATTATTCGAACTATTGTCCTCATCTTTGTCGCCATATTTATTACAACGTTTCGGCCTTTCAGTATCTGTCTATATTTCTGAGATGAGGTATTATGTACACTATTTACTTCATTCGATCTATTGTCCTGATCTTTTTCACGTGCCAGATTCTGGTAGGATTTTTCAATGGTCCGAGTAATGTAAATAGGAAAATAGGCATAGGCAATACATCCTATGCCTATTTCTTTTCCAATCTCTGAATAATCAACCTTCTAACGACATGGCTTCTGCAAACGCAAAAATACTCTCAAATCAAGAACGTATCTAATTTTTCGTCTCACATGATACACGTTACAGTTGCTTATATAAATTTCTGCGCTATCCATTTTATAAGTATGAATTAGATAAGAGATTTTTAAGAGAATACCCAAAGAGTGAGAGTAAGCTTTTAAGGTACTTGAAGAATAACTGAGAATATCTGCCATCTAATTTTTTTTCAAAAATTATGTAAAATGCCAACAATTTGTAAAGTAGTAATTAAGGCAGGTTGTGGTTTTATTGACGAAGACAAAATATGTTGCTGTTGAATGATAATTTTGTCATAGTTAAGTGCATTTTTGTCAAAATGAAAGAAAATACACTAGAGTTACTGAAATGTTATCTTTTTCTTTAATAAAATACAAAAATATATCATTTTAAGGTGTTTTTTTAAGAAACTTTTTGGTCTATGGTGTACGTAATTTCTGTAATATATATATATATATATATATATATATATATATATATATATCTGTGTGTGTGTGTGTGTGAATGGGCATGATAATAAAAATAATAATAATTATTATTGATAATACTAATACTACTACTACTAATAAAGGATAAAACTAACACGAAATGCGGATGTGCGTAAAATATGATGAAACTGTCGAGCGTATTATCTGAGGATGTCCGGAACTGGCCAAAAATGAATACACCCACTGACATAACAATTTAGCGACATATGTGCACTCGAAGATATGCACGAAGCTTAAATCGAAACCAGTCTGATGGTACGACCACCAACCAGACACAGTTATTCAAAGTAGTGATGTAACTATCCTCTGGGACATGGTAATTGAAACTGACAGAGAAAGAAAAGCAACAGACCTGATATTATAATAAAAGACACATACACACATACACACACATATATATATATATATATTTATATATATGTATTAATGTGTATTAGGGCAGAAGGCTTTCTTTCTAGCATATTTCATTCAAAAACGAGCAACAAGGAAGATTTAATTATTCTTTTATTGAGTTTTTCCAGCATTAGAACATATTTCTGTTTTTCAGTTGTTAAGGAATATAGAAAGTTTGCATAGTTATAATTGATCCTAAAGCTTTCGGTTAGTTCTCTAGCCATTATCAAGGATGTTGTTTTGGATGGTGAATTTCTGTGTGTTGGATTCTACATAGTAGTTTGATTGTGTGGCGGGTAAGTATATATATATATATATATATATATATATATATATATATATATATATATTTAGAAAAATATGAAAAACATTCCAGTTTTTTTAGGCGTTTCATCTGAAAAAACCTTCCCAGTTTGTCATATTTTTTCTAAATACTGTTTGTTGATATATATAAGTATATCAAATTATATATATATATATATATATATATATATATATATATATATATATATATATATATATACTATAAAATGTATTGCTGTTATTTTTACTATAATTTTTTTATACTTTCATATAGTTTTTACCCAAGTTTGGGGGTTAACTATTTGCCCCTAGCTAGGACTATATCAGGTTCTACCACACCGAGTCAAGTTGGACATGGGAATATTTATAATTCGCTTAATACATATATAATTGTTGTTGTTGTTATTATTATTATTATTATTATTATTATTATTATATAGTCTGTTGCGTGTTGGTACTAAAGAAATGTAATTGGCATTCAAACGCCTCGCATTGTATATATGTTTGTATGTCTGTCCACACACACATACACACAGACGCATCTATTTAAATGTACTATATAGTTAAGTAACTATTGTTGTTTTGAACAACTTATATTAACATTATATTATGCCTATTGAACTTCTCCATCGTCTTTTCAAAACTGCAAATAAACTACTGCCAAACTCGCCGCTGTTGAAGCAAAAATACTCGAAAAACAAGGACGTACCTAAGTTTTCGTCTCACCTAATACACATTACCCTTGTATGTTGCTGATAAGATCTTCTGCGTTTTATATTTATAAGAACATTTAAAATAAAAACAACATACTTAAGCACTTTTAGTTTTATTTCCTGAACTTCAATTTTTATTATTATTCCCTGCCACCTGAAGCTGCTGACTCGTGTAAGTCGAAAGCTCGGACGCACGCTTGATTTCGGATATTTCTAGCATCTTCAGCAGCCGGGTTTTTACGGAATGTTAACTTAAAGAGACATAACAGTTAGTGGACTTGAGAAAACCTGTTTTCCTTTAAAATTGTTTCAAGCAAAGATTTTATAAATCTCAGACGACTGTTGTAATTGTTGCTTTGTCAGTAAACGTCGAATGTTTCCGTCTAAGGAAACGTCTAAGATTATCGTTACAATTAGAGATGAACAGGTTGTACACTTTGATCCCATGGCGATAGCTAGGGAGTGAAAAAACTCAAGTATCACCGGCAGCTCAGTCAATGCATGCAGAACGTTTCCGTATAAGGAAACAGTTAATATTACCATTACCTTATTTCCCCAAATAAAACAAAAAATCAAATATATTGATCTTAAATTCCATTACTACCATGATTTTTTTTGTTTATTTGTTTAGCGGTATATCAATTCTTCATAGTTCATTTAATGAGGAAATTTAATTTTCTTGGGAGCATTAGTAATTTCTTTTGACCTCAGTTTGGAGGTTCACTATTTACCCATATCTGGGACACTAACAGGTGCTACCACCCCGTGTCAAGGTGGACCTGGGAACAAAAGCAATTAAGGGGTGGTTCCACGCTCCTCAAAATCTCCGATCTCGCAATCAGAGGCCTTGCTGCCGGATGTAGTTTATCCTCATACCCAGGACGGACTACTACTGTGAAGTAATTGACTTAACGCTAGAATACATCTGCATTCTTCCATTATTCATATTAGAAAAAAAATAATGAAATACTACAAATAGAATCGTCACTCTTTGTCTATAACCTTTCAGCCTTGTTTACGAATTTCTCATTTACCTCCTTCCTTCTTTTACAAATCTGTAATTAAAATCATCATCTCTCCCCATTCTCTGTTTCACTCATTTCCCCCTCACTCATTAATATCTAATGTTCTCCATACTCCTACCTTTTCTCTCTCTTCCTTTATCTTTTCACTCTTTTCTTTCTTTCCGATTCCTACTTTATCCATTTTTTTTAACAAAGTCCACATGTCTTTGAAAATGTTACATAAGATTTTTCACGGCTGCATATCCGATTGGGTAGGAGCAGCAATAGATCGAGTAACAATGGAAGCGGTTAGGTTATCGATGTATAAAACGTGAGTAGTATGTCAATAAATACTTTTTGTAAAATCAGAAAATATTGTAAGACAGAAGAAAACTTTAATTTCCAGCCCGCAATCAATTCATAAAAAGATAATTCTGAGTTTCACAGAAGAAGAAAAAAAGATCAATGACGCACAAGCTATTGATTGTCGCTTTCGGCCGATCATGTGACTAGCTTTTTGTAATAGCTTCGAAATAATTATGATGTGTTATTTTAAATATTTTCTTTCACTTTTTAAATATTTCTTTTGTTGAAAAACGAGTGCTAACGAGGTTAAAAATCTATTATTAGTTATTTGCAATATGAATCAGAGTAAAAAAAACTTCTCACGCTCAAAAATAATAATTCATTTTCAAAGAAAATTCAGTTATATTAAATGTGAATAAATTACTTTTAAAATAGTTACAGCTTTTTTATTTGCTTTTTTTGAAAAAAGAAAAAAAATTTATGCTAACGAAATTTTGTTGTCGAGTCATGGTAGAAAACGCCAACAGATTTTTTTAGTTCATTAATTCAAGATTAAAATTAAATTGATTTTATTAATTAATTTTCGTTAATTACTTTTCATCGCCCCACATCAACGAGTTTTTTTCTTGCATTTATTAATCTTCCGACCCAAATCAGGATATCAGATGAAAGCAATTGCTCAACTGGTGAAGCCGTTCGTGTTTCAGTAACTCTCTCCAAACCGCCATTACCCAGCCCCTAATATTTGTAATGAAGAATCCTGCTGAAATATCCAACCTAATTTCGAACAAATATTGCATACATTCTCAGACTGTTGTTTGCTAATAGGAAGAGCAGATCAGAATAAAGAATAAATTCACAGTAAGATTCGAACTTATTTTTTCAGGAAGCTTGTATTAATGCAACAGCTGCTTTACCGATTAGGTTACGGATAACAAATTTATGCTTTCTATACAGTAAAGTGAATATTTAAAGTAAATTGCTCATTGGTATTTCCCAGTCATTTGAACAACAGTAGAGGTTTATCTCTTGTTTGTTGTTTACGATTCGATTTCTTATTACTTTTAATGATCTTTCACACCCGGGAACTCTTTACGTTTCAGTAACTTCATACAAATCAGAACGATTTTAACAGTCTTTTGGTGGCGACTAATTAATACAAACTGGTAACAATGATAAAAAATGAAATCTATCATTCTTGTATTCCGAGAATGTGTCTCTCTCTTTTTAAATTTTGGATTTAATGTAATTACGAAAACAAAAACATTTCGCTATCATTTTTGCTTTGATAAAGTCAGAAGACGTAACGGGTCGGCAAAAACTAAGATTTTTCCTATATAATAGATTTAGGCTAATTTTTTATAGTAATTCGTCGAGCTTAGAATCCTTAGCAGAATGCAAAAAGCACTGGACGGCCGTTTCGTCCTATCTGGGACTCATCAGCAGTGCGCACCCACTACCGAGAATCGAACCGGATCGCTTCGATACAACGCGAACGTGATACCAACAGAACCACGGGACTTGGTGATGAAGAAGACATAAACTAGACTTGATATAGCGCCGCTACTCACTCAGTTCTGTTCACCGATACCCATCCAAGTATATTCGGGGACTCTGGATAACTCTGTATACTTGGACGGGTATCGGTGAACGGAATTGAGTGAGTAGCGGCGCTATATCCAGTCTAGTTTATGTCTTCTGCATCAACGAGGCCCGTGGTTCAGTTGGTATGACGTTCGCGTGGTATCGTAGCGATCCGTGTTCGATTCTCGGTAGTGGATTTATATATATATATATATATATATATATAAATATTATGCAGTAGAACATGCACATACCCACTACAAAAATCTACATCTTGTTTCAAATTAAAAAAAAAAACTTTCTTAACGTTTCATCAGGTGTGGAATCACGATGTTAAAAAAAAGTTTTTCATCACCTGATGAAACGTTAAAAAAGTTTTTTTAAGTTGAAACAAGATGTACAGTTTTGTAGTGGGCATGTGTATTTTCTAATGTAACACATAAATATTTACGGCTCTACTTTTGTATTGAGCTCTGTTTTAAGTTAATATTTTGAATGCTGAAATCTTATTCTTCGTTCTTTTACATTTGGATATATAAGCTTCGTTAAATATGACATACAAGGTGCTTTGATTAAGTTTTTTATATAATTTCTCATATGATCCGATAATCTTTTCTTTTGAGTAGGTAAATCAAAGAAAAACTGTCCAAATATTTTATTTTTCCGAGCGCTTTCGGCTACACATTTGAACATTTTCAATGAAATATATTTACTGTTAGCTGGAAATGGATTATTATATGTATGTCTTTAGTATTATAGAATATTTCATTTTCAAAACACGGTCAAGATATTGTGTCCATGTTCATAGTTGACAATAGTGTGTGCTGGATTTTTGTTTTTATTAATAAAACTTCCATTATTTTTAGCCTTTTTTTTTAGACGTAAACGATGCTATTATATTAGTATTTTCAATATGTTGCAAATAGGGTTCGGTAGGTCTCCATAATTATATAAATGAGTTCTAATTGAGCTATGGTCAGAAGGATGTAATGTGAGTCTTCGTGTTAAGCATACTGTGGTGTGGCCAATATAATTGTTTACGAATCCTATAATACTAAATACATACATACAACAATCAATTTCCAGCTAACAGTAAATATACTTCTTCCTTGAGAATTGCTAAAGGTACAGCAAAAAGCGGCCAGGAAAAATAAAACAATTATAATTTTCTCTTCTAGTGAAAGTGCCTGATGCGATATGAGCAGGAATTGCAAATTTCCATAAGTAGCCAGTAGAGAACCAACACAGTTCCAAGAATATTTCGTCGGAGAGCGTATATGACATTTTCAGGATCAATGTCAAAATTTATTTCAAAGTTTGATTATGAATGTTTAAGATAGAGTTACCCTAATGACAAGAATTCACAAAGAATCGTACAAAGAAGAGAAATCATAATTGATAACTAATCATCATAAGAATTCATAAACAATCAGCAAGATGACCCAAGAATTCATTAACAATCAGCAAAAGGACTCAAGAATTCATTAAAAATCAGCAAAATGACGCAATAATTCATTAACAATCAGCAAAAGGACCCAAGAATTCATTAACAATCAGCAAAATGATCCAAGAATTCATAAAGAATCAGCAAAATGACCCAAGAATTCATTAACAATCAGCAAAAGATTCCAAGAATTCATTAAAAATCAGAAAAATGACGCAAGAATGCATAAACAATCAGCAAAAGGACCCAAGTATTCATAAATAATCATCAAAATGACCCAAGAATTAATTAACAATCAGTAAAAGGACCCAGGAATTCATAAACAATCAGCAAAATAACCCAAGAATTCATTAACAATCAGCAAAATGATGCAAGAATGCATAAAGAATCAACAAAATAACCCTATAATTAATAAATGATCGCCCAAACTACAGAAGAATTTATAAACAGTCACTGAAATGCCAGAAGTATTCGTGGACAGAAGAATTTATAAACCATTACGAAAAGAGAAAATAATTTATTAGAAAATATCTCAAAGGACAGAATGATCCATCAACAATCACCCAAACTAGAAAATAATTCATAAACAATCAGCAAAATGACCCAAGAATTCATAAACAATCATCCAGATGATAACAGATTTGATAAACAATCCACCAAAGGACTGCAGATTTCATAGACTGTCAGCCAAGTATGGAGGAATGCATATCCAATCATCAAATGACCGAATATTTCATAAACAATCACCCAAGGATAGCATAATTAATAATCAGCAAATTATCTAATATTTAATAAACAATCATCCAATTTACAGAATAATTCGTATACAATTCCCCAAAGGAGAATAGATTTAATAAATAAACACCTAAGGATAGAAAAAATTCATATGTAATCACCAAAAGACAGACGAATTCATAAACATTAACCCAAACTACAGAAGAATTCATACACAGTTACCCAAATTACGAAAGTATTATTAGACAGAACAATTTATAAACAGTCACCCAAAGGGCGGAAGTGTTCATAAGCAATCACCCAAAATGTTGGAAGGTAGAGGCCAAGAAATTTAGGTAATCATTGTGTTATATTTGTTAAGTTTTTATCGTAAATGAAAATTGTAAAATGCTTATTACAATCAGTTTGTGATATGTACTTGCGAATTATATTGTTAATTTTTATTTATCTTCTTTACAGTGAAGGTGGGGATCTGTTTAGGCGAAAATAAATTAATGATGTATTTTATTTTTGTTTATATTATGATGATCGTTTGTGTCATCTTTTTCTAAAGTGTTTTATGCAAATGTTATCTTTTTTTAGGACATGGCTGTCAAAATTATCATTGATACGTGGTTCTCGTGTGTTTTTCAATTGTTTATAAAATAACACGTGTAAGAAGAAAACATATTATTCTTGGGTAAATCATAGATTTTAGAACAGCTTATTTTATATATATGCAAACATTCACTTTTATAATTCAAAAGACAACAATTTTTGCTTGTGTTTCTTTTGAACAGTGCTTCCGGGCAAATCGATATAAAATAAGGCCTCATGACATCATGATGACCAACATTCAGCATTGTCGAACCTAGCCAGTACTTAGATTCGGGATGCCTTGGGAAACCCGGGGTACTGTAAGCGACTTTCTACAACTCCAAATTAGGTTTCGGTTTTAAATAATACAGTGTTTGTCTATATCTATGATATGAGGTATTATGAGTATTTACGGTATTTGAACTGTTATCCTCATCTTAATTGCCATATTCACAACGCTTCGGCCGTTGTGCGCTCTGGCATTCTTCAGTGGATTGGAATTTCAAACCGAACACTTTATTTCATCCACCAAGGCAGATTGTTCTAGTTCCAGGTGACATGCCTCTTCTGGATGTCTCAGTTATTTCCGTTTAACTCAACTCACCAAGCTTTTTGGTTCACAACCGCTGTAGCCTGGTATTGAACTCACAACTCTTTGGGTCTAGTCCCTGGATCAACGTCTTTATCCACATGTACCCTCAATGATCTCCTGCTCTAGATAAAAACGGTGAAGCACGGGCTGAAGCATTGGACATCTCGAAGCCATTTGACATGGTCTGGCATTCAAGTCTTCTCTACAAGCAGAAAAGTTACGGTATATCCGGGCACGTTTTTGAGCTGATCCAGTCGTTCCTACCAAATCGTGAAATGGGCGTTGTCCAGAAAGGCCACTCGTCTCCATCTCTTCGTATTAAGGTGGGTTTTCCCCACGGCTTCATCCTTGGTCATAGGCTGCTTTTAATCTTCATTAATGATCTTCCCGATGACATCAGTTCTCTACTTGCCATCTACGCTGACGCACTACCATTTACTCCTGGCTTAATGTTAATTTTTAAAGAATTTCAAGATTTAAAAAAAATAAATCCAATTGTTTTTTAATCCAATTTGATATCGAGGAATATTACCCGTCCATTTCAAGGAAACTTGTTACATCTGCTTTAGAATTTGCCACTGTGTATTCTGATTTATCGAAAGATGAATAGAATAGTATTATGAACGCAAAAAAATCTGTTCTTATCCATAACAAAAATAGTGGAAGAAGAATAATAATTCAGGAGACCATTTTGACATATACAGCTAGTTCGATCAAGGCTACACACCATATATATATATATATATATATATATATATATATATATATATATATATATATATATATATATATATATATATATATATATATATATATATATATATATATATATATATATATATATATAAGTAACGTAAATCATTCAAACGAAAAACAAATACTGAAGCTACAGTATTTGTTTTTCGTTTGAAAGATTTACGTTACATAAATTGAATACGCACTACATAATTGATATATATATATATGTATGTATGAATATATATATAAAATATTCATCCTGCGACGGGAATCGAACCTGTATCCTATACGGAACTGTCATCTAGGTTGACGTGCTTTTACCGATTGAGGCGCAATGGACCGTTCGGTTCGCAAGGTCGATTTTACTTTTTTTCAACTACAAACTTCCATGATTCTCTCAAGTACATTCATGCATCTGTCGGAGGACGAATATTTTCTATGAAAATTTCTCGGACATTCAGGTCGGTAAATGTTGTTAATACTGTTTATTATTAAAACAAAAGCAAAAAAACAAAACAAAGCAAAAACAGAGCATGTCCTTAAATAGTTCTATCTATAAAAAGAATGTACAAACATAAAAATGTCTTAAAATAATTGTCGGACTTTTTTCCATTTCACTATATATATATATATATATATATATATATATATATATATATATATATATATATATATATACATCTCTATATATATATCTATATATCTATATATATATAGATATATATATAGTATTTATGTTTATTTTAGACTCCCGTGGATCGGTCCTGGGAGTCAAACATACGCAGACAGAATTGCTAATTCAATTAAACGATGTTTTAATGCTGTTGCCTACAAAAAAATGCTTTCCCCATCTCTCCGTAAGGATGTCTTGCCTACCAGTCAACAAGGTTCAGTTATATGTCGATGTGTGATCGACTATGTGGGCAAGACCATTTAATTGTTAGAGGTAAGGATCACCCAGCATCTTCCGGGCAAGGTGTGAAGACACGAGCGAATTGTGTGTTCGCAAACTCATGTCTGCGATTGGTGAGCACTTATTAAATTCTGTTGCTTGCAGGACGAACTATTCGCCCGATTTCTTTTCTGTCATCCACAGGGCTACGAATAAACTCCACTTCGAAATCTTGGACTCTATTATGATTAATATGCAACATCCTGCCCTGTGTAGACAGAGGGAGATGAAATATAGGTTGGCGCTATTCAGGGAAACTACTGCCTGATTGGGAACATATTTAGTAATCATTTTTTTTCTCTTTACCCCTGACATGACTATTGGGTAATTTATTTTTTAATATAAGTTGTTGACAAAAAATTTTCTTATCAGCTTCTATGTTTTGTATTGCCGATAATTCTGTTTCTGAGGAAGTGTCGGCCGAAAGGCGCCTAAAACCTCTTTCTTAAACTTTTTATCTATTTTAACAATAAAATATATGATCCTTTTCCTTAAAGTTATATATATACATATATATATATATATATATATATATATATATATATATATATATAACACAGTCGCATTCCACATCCCGTGACGTCCACGCCTCGCGACGAACGCTGTAAACAAACACACAAACACAGTATCTCATTTAATTTCTGAGGAAGGACCGAGGTGGTCTGAAATATTGAATATATATAAAAACACAGAAATAAATACTTTCGTAAAAAAAACACCCAATTTTTTTTCAGTTATTATATCCATATATTATATACATATCAAAAAAGTATACGTGGCCTCTCATCATGCTATATATATATATATATATATATATATATATATATATATATATATATATATATATATATATATACAGAGAGAGAGAGAGAGAGAGAGAGCGAGAGAGAGAGAAAGAAACCTCAAGAGACATTGACTCAGAGTGAAACAGATAGAGAGAGTCCGAAGAACTGATTTTCACCAATTTCTATGATAGAATTTCAAATATTTCTGAAACTGGAACTAGATGAGATATCCATAAATAAGAACAGTGAACACACTTCTTCCGTAGATTCTAATAAAGATTTAATTTCAAAACTCCCGAAAGTTGACCCGAATCGGTTAGCCTGATGAAGAACGGAAAGTGCATAGGCTGAAACGTTGTGATTGTAAAAATGAAGATGTGAAAGATACCTGAGAGTAAATTATGAAAATAATAACAAATTTCCAACCTTGAAATTCAGACAGACATTTCTGTAGCGGTTTTGTGGTTAAGTTCCAATTCCAGTTGGGTTCGTTATATTCTTTTACTCGTAAATACTCTTGAGAAAGGTATAAATATACATCTACCCCCCACTTGCTACGGATGAATTAGTTAAACTTTTATCACAATATCATTATTATCTTAAGACTTCTTACAATCCGAAAAATACTTTCTGGCGTTAAATGACCTGCAATGGGTTGATAAGCCGTAAAATACGAATAAATCATTCAATCAACCATCATTATTAATCAGTGATTTTATGTGCTTGTAAAATCCCTTCTTCCATACTCTATACAAGACTTTTATGCATAATAAAAGATGAACAATTAATTTTCGGAGTTACATTTATTCTCCACATACACACGCAGAGACAAGCACGCTCGCACGCACACAATTACACATAACGCACACACACGTGTACGCATGCGCAGATACGACATAAAGGATTGTGGGGGAAAATAAAATTTAAAAAACTGCCTAAAGAAAACTCCGTATTTTAATGCACAAATAAGAATTTGACCTTTAATATATTTTCAGAATGTTATCTACAAATTATTACTATATTAATTATTTTTTCAAATTAACTACGGTCCCCAAACTGCTTTCGAACACAGAAAACCAAAAAATAAAAAAAGAAAAGCAAGAAATGGAATGAATTAATTTTAGTCTTGGGAATGAGTGAAAAATCAAGTCCTGTTCAAAATCCAAACCAGTGATTTGCTCTAATTAGTCCCCCATCAACCCGACAGCCGCAAAGGTTTCCTTTATTAGTTACTGATTTTTCCACTTAATGTCTCGGGTGCAGAAAAACAAAATGTTTCTTTTTTTCTCTCTCTCTTTCTTCTGAGCTTCATCCCCACCCCTCTGATTTGCTAATGAAATTTTAATTAGAATTTGAATATTTTTAATTAGAATCACAAATCTGCCATCGATTAGGTTACTTGATTGATATTTCATAGCAATAAATGATTTTAAAACAAAAGTGATTATGCCGCAAAGGTGAACGGGTCAAAAACGGTGATTGAATTTGATTGATACCTTTTTAATATTTTTTAATATTTTAATTTCATATTGCGTTCATTTTCATTCGAGAAAACTTTTCAAATAAAATAAAACATGGCAACAGCAATGATCATATAGTCATAATTCAGAAGATTATGTAGCGCCGGACTTTAGTGTGGAAAGAACTTTCTTTTAGAACCTAAATTTGAACCTAATTATATTTTAGAAATAAAAAAAAATAAAGTTTATTTCTGATATTCATGGCAAGCTTCGACAGTAATATTTTTAATTTTTAGTATGTAATTTTTAACTGGAAAGCTTCGCCATAATTAAAGAAAAGACCTGGTAGGATCTGTATCATCCGACAAATGCCATGGGGTATGATATGTGACAAATGAGGAATTTTTTTATGCAAAAAAGGAACTTCAAAGAAAACGCTGAGAACACAGAAAATGAGGAAAATGGGTTATGGGAATTTAGCACACACATGGCGAACGAAAAGTAATAAATACTGAAGAAGATAGCAGCTATTTGAAACTTTGAGCATCTGCTGAAAAAATACCCCCCCCCCAATAAAAAAAATAAACAAGTAGCTCAAAACTCAAATGTTCGTAAAGGTGCATGTGCAGTAATTTTTCAATTATCTGTATCTCGATTTTTCGGACTTCGCTTATTCGGACGTGAAATGAAGATTTGGATTTTCTGACTAACGAGACAGCGTATTCTGTGGTTTTACTGAGGAATTTGAATCGTTAAACTTTTGTGTAAATGAAGCAGAAATAAACGACTAGTGATTCTTTAGAGCCACTGAAGAATCGATGCTAATCTATAGTGCCACTGTTTGGACAGAGTATCTAAAACCTTAAGTCTAAGCTTGATGGAATCTACATTCGGATGCTGAGAGCTATACTTAACATCGCTTGCAGACAGCATCCAACTGAATCACAGCTCTATGGACCCAACCCGTGATATTTCTACTATCTTACGTGGAAGCAGAATGCGCTTTACAGGACACTACTGGCGACCAAAACATGAACTCGCGAGTGATCTACTGTTCTGGACACCTAACCATGTAGCAACACGGACTGGCCGCCCAGGCAACCACCTACATTGATTGG
Organism: Acanthosepion esculentum; assembly: GCA_964036315.1. NCBI lineage: Eukaryota > Metazoa > Mollusca > Cephalopoda > Sepiida > Sepiidae > Acanthosepion > Acanthosepion esculentum. The sequence goes on from OZ038513.1 coordinate 77,910,867, forward strand.
CTATGTTATGACACAGAATGCCACTCTAGTGACCTTCTGACCTCGAAGTAGATGGTTGGCGTGATAGACTCAAGAATGTCGGAACTAGCTCGACCGAATAATAAAATAATAACGGACAGTTAAGTGAACACAGTGTTGTTGAACATCAGCTTCCTGTTCAACCCGGAAGTATTTAAAAGCACTTCCGGGTTGAACAGAAAGATGAGAACAATACTGCCCATTTTCAAACCCTGAAGCAATAATTGTTTTTCACAAATCTTTAATTTTACTGCTCTATCAACCAATAACCAAATCACTCACAAACACGTGACCCGTAAATCCAGAGGGTTGTAGGAGTACCATATGTACAGCAGCTGTTAAATTTCTATCAGAAATTGACATTTGGCTTCATTCTTTTTCAATAATTTAAGTATTTTTTTTAATAATTTAAGTATTTTTCTATAATTTAAGTATTTTTACAATAATTTAAGTATTATTTCTATATTTTAAGTATTTTTTTTCAATAATTTAAGTATTTTTCTATAATTTAAGTATTTTTTCAATAATTTAAGTATTCATTTATCTAGATTTTTGGACTGTCCGAACATATTTTTTAAGCCGTGTGCAAAGGTGTTCGGAAAAATCGAGAAATACTATAGAACTTGGTGCAACAAGGAAAGATATCTTTAGAGAAATATGATATTGCCCACGTCTTGAAAGGACATACCACCGAGAGAAAAGGATAGAGCCGATAGCTATAGAACGGAGGGAGTGATTGACTTATTGATTTTGTTTGACGGTATATCAACTTTTAGGGGTTATTTAATGACGAAATCTAAATATTTTCATAAATATTTTAGCGCTTCAACTACCGATATTTTGGACATAATTTTGTCTTTTTAAAGGATAAGGATAATTTTTTTATATATAATTTGTAGATCATGAAATGTATTGTCGGTATTTTTTTTTAATGTATCGCTCATCATCATCATCATCATCATCATCAGCAGCAGCATCAGCATCATCATCATCCTTCGACCTCCCTATCGTTGGTCGGAACTCCATTGACAATCCCTTTCCAGTTATTTCAGTCCTGTATTACTGCCCCCAGATCTCTAATATCCAACCCTGAGTCCCGAGTTACGGTGTCTTTGAAAGTTTATTTTCGTAAGATAACACTTCCAGAAGGATGCTATAGGATAAGGATATTGGTCATCCGATTCATGAGAAGCAAGGTTTGAATTGGGAACTGGGTAAGCAGGGGCTGGAAACTTAATCTAGTTAGTGGACGACATGATAATTCTTTGGTAGCTGATACAAAATATGGGACGCCAACCCTATATCCGGATGGCACCATCTCTAGAAAGACTGCCACCCAAGGCTAAAGATTTATTTCAAGCCATGAAAGTATTGTGGATACATTCACTACAAAAAAGAATTTTACATTTTTTTCCTATGAAAATGTATCCTATAAACATTATTCGGACTATTGTCTTCATCTTTGTCGCCATATTTATTACAACGTTCCGGCCTTTCAGTATCTGTCTATATTTCTGAGATGAGGTATTATGTATACTATTTACATTATTCGGACTATTGTGCTCATTTTTGTCGCCATGTTTATTACAACGTTTTGGCCGTTGTACGCTCCGGCCTTCTTCAGGTGGTTGGAATGTCAAACTGAACCCTTTATTTTGCTTACTGGGGTAGACTGTTCTAGTTCCATGTGCCATGTTTAATGGATGTCAGTTATCTCCTGTTAATTCCCCTCTCCAAGTTCTCCACTGCCTTAACTGGGTACTGAACTCACACTCTTTGGGTCTTGTCACTGGATCTAACTAACGCCCTTATCCACTGTGCCATGTGTAATTGAGCTGAAGAAGGCCAGAGCATACAACGGGCAAAACGTTGTAATAAATATGGCGACAACGATGAGGACATTAGTCAGAATAATGTAAATAGTGTACATAATACCTCATCTCAGAAATATAGACAGATACTGAAGAACCGAAAATTGTAATAAATATGGCGACAACGATGAGGACAATAGTCCGAATAATGTAAATAGTGTACATAATACCTCATCTCAGAAATATAGACAGATACTGAAAGGCGGAAACCTTGTAATAAATATGGCGACAAAGATGAGGACAATAGTCCGAATAATGTAAATAGTGTACATAATACCTCATCTCAGAAATATAGACAGATACTGAAAGGATGAAACGTTGTAATAAATATGGCGACAAAGATGAGGACAATAGTCCGAATAATGTAAATAGTGTACATAATACCTCATCTCAGAAATATAGACAGATACTGAAAGGCGGAAACCTTGTAATAAATATGGCGACAAAGATGAGGACAATAGTCCGAATAATGTAAATAGTGTACATAATACCTCATCTCAGAAATATAGACAGATAAATATGTATTGTTGTTAATTTTACTATAAATTGTACTGTTTCTTTTTGTTTAGGGGTTCACCATTTTCCTCTAGCTGGGACCCTTACAGGTGCTACCACCTCGGGTAGAAGTGGGACCTCGGAACAACAGCAATTAAGAGTTGGTTCCACGTTCCTCGAAAAACTCTACGAATCATCGGCCTTGCTGCCGGATGTAGTTTATCGTCAACATAGAGAGGAGTGTAAAGAGAGAGGAATGAGAGCGAGGAAAGATAAAGAGAACAGAGTAGAGAGAAAGAGAGGGAGAGGGAGAGGGAGAGAGAAACGTAGCTATGTTAATTGGGATAATGTCTTAATAGCATAAACTCAGAGTAATTTCGATAATAATTAAGGATAAATGAAATCATTGATAATAATTGTTAATATCGAATATCCTGTGGCAGTGAACATTGGACAATCGCCTCACCGATGAAGAAAGGACATAAGGCAACATATATATGATTTGCTCGGTTAATGAAGAGAATATCAGGGACAGAACATGCGAACAATGGGGAAGATTTAAAGAGAATACGAAATATAAGGAAACTGCTGATAACAATAAAAAAGAGACTAAGGTAATTGGGAAAAGCACGATAGAAAACAGCGTGGACTCTTTAATACTTACAAGATATATTAAAGACAGGTGTAACACGAGAAAAGAGAGCATAACTAGTCAAAGGATTTGAGAGACTCGATGAAAGAACAAAGACTAATCATTTCACACGGAACAAGGTAATAAAACCACTAAGATGCAAGGGGTCATTGAGTGACATTGCATGTAAATTTTTGATGATCATAATTAACTGGAAAGCAAGAAGCCGGAACAGATTTCCACAAGCGAGAAGAAACTGTTAGCATAAATCTTACTACAGTGTAACCCGGATATAAGAGAGTTGTCGGGACCGGATAAATAGTCTCTTATATCCGGGTTTCTCTTATATCCGGCTTTTGTCTATTTTGTTTAGATAAGTATGGCTCTAATTTGTGACCTGAGAAAATCTATCTTATACCCGGGTTTCTCTTATAACAGGGTATCTTATATCCGGGTTACACTGATAGCATCTTGCAATTTTAAATGTAAAATGATGAGACCTAGCCGCCAATCTAGTACTACGCTTAAACATATGAAATTGTTATACCAAAGCGGAAATTTCATTAGAAGAATTGTCATAAAGATCTAGAAACAACACAGGGAAATTTCGTTACAGTTGTAGGTCAGGATTATTGCATGCGGACTGTCGTCCTCATTCTTTTTTTTAAAATCATCACAGTGTTTCTGGTGTTGTGTCTCCCAGCCTTTTCAGGTGCGTCCAGGGAATTTCGAACTGAACACGTCCTCGGTATGACGATAAAATACATCCGGCAGCAAGGCTTCGTGTCGGGAGATAGAAGGTTGAGGAGCGTGGAACCACCTCTTTATTGCTATTGTTCCCATGCCCACCCTGAACCAAGCAAGTTGCACGTTGTTAGGGTCCCAGCTATGGGTAAATAGTTAACCTCCTAAACAAAAGCAAAACACTATGAAATTATAAAAATACATTTTTATATTAAAAATATCAGAAATAAATTTTTGAAAACAATAAAATGTATTATTAGCAATACATTTTTGAAAAATTTACTAGCAATAGATTTGATTCTCGACAAAAACCGCCTTTACAAATATACGTCAATGAAACTGATCTACAAATTGATTTCTTTCAAAGAATACATATTCTATTCGTACGAATCTATCCTAAAAATGTTGTCGGCAATAAATAACCCATTGAGGTGTTGATATGCCGTAAAACAAATTAAGCACAAACCCTGATCTACAAATATGATTTCTTACAAAGAATACATATTCTATTTAGATGAACCTATTCTAAAATCTTTTCGGCATTAAATAACCCATTGAGGTGTTGATATGCCGTAAAACAAATTAAGCTCAAACCCTGATCTACCAATATGATTTCTTACAAAGAATACATATTCTATTTAGATGAACCTATTCTAAAATCTTTTCGGCATTAAATAACCCATTGAGGTGTTGATATGCCGTAAAACAAATTAAGCTCAAACCCAGATCTACAAATATGATTTCTTACAAATAATACATATTCTATTTAGATGAACCTATTCTAAAATCTTTTCGGCATTAAATAACCCATTGAGGTGTTGATATGCCGTAAAACAAAATAAACCAAACTAAAACAATCGAAGTGAGCACTTTATTTAATCTATAGGTATATATTGTTCTCTTTCAGTACAATGACTGTACTTATGTATGCAGGCAGGTGTATGATGACATGGCATTGTTGGGATGAGGGATTCCTTGATTGAATTCATTTATAATAGCACACAAGACTCGGCTTGAAAAATCTTTAAAAAAGACTGACAAATTCCATAGTATGGTATGTAATGTAACCCGTCCTGATCTGGCATCTCGGCTTCAGTCACATTCACATCGCCGTGACGTTGCTTCCTCTCTGTTTCTTCTATAAATATTTTATTGGCAATTGTTGTGATGAGCTTTCAACCTTGGTACCTCGGCAGGGTTAGGGTTTAAATGTACTACTGGATTGGTTACTAGGACTCATCGTTTTGTTCTTGCAAAAACTAGAAGTAACAGTAAGTTCTAGACTAAAAGTTCTTTTCTCGTACTCCTCGCCTGTGGAACTCTCTGCCGGTTCATTGTTTGCCTGCTACCCACAATCTTCAAAAATTCAAATGCAAAGCCAATCAGCATCTTCTGTCTTCCTGATAACAGTCATTTTATTGTCTATTCTCCATTTTCATTCACTTTCGCTTCCAGCAAACCATTACATCTTAGTGGAATTATCGCCTTGCTTTACGTTAGATGATTAAAAATATATGGACAGTCATAATTATTGTTTCCCCGAGATGTTCTTGGCTTATTTTTACCTGCACCATTATTGGAACTTTGGAGAGGCTATTTCATCAATTTATTGTCTTCAATGAATGCCGAATGTTTCCTTATAACGAAACGGATGATATTACCATTAACAATGAAGATAAAAACAGATAGTACACTTTGATCACAGCCTAAAAGGTTATGGATTGAATAAAAGCCTAACTCGATAAGCACTGGCTGCTCGGTCAATATATACCGAATATTTCCTTATAAGGAAACAGCTAATATTACTATTACCTTTAAGTTCAATTCTAATAATTTCTTTTCTCGTACTTCTCGCCTGTGGAATTCTTTCTCCTATTTCTTGCTTACCTGCCACCGACAATCTTCAAATATATAAATGCAACCTTAATCACCATCTTCTTTCTTCCTGAACCCTGTTCTTTTATTGTCCTTACTCCTCACTAAAGTCTTCCCATTATTGTCCACTCCTAGAAGCCGTTTGCGTCTTAGTGGTATTAACGCCTTGCTTGTGGTGAAAAGATTTTTAAAATGCGTACAGTCTTATTTACTGTTTCCCGAAAATGTTCCTGACTTTTTTTTTACCTGGACCATTCTATTAGAAATGTTTGAATAGCCATTAATTTAGTGCTTTCTAAAATATTTTGGATTTTTCCGAATGTGAAGGAACCTCTTCTTGCATAAATATCATATTTTCAGTTTAAGACTTGTTGGTTACGAATTGTATCACTAAAGAAAGTGCTGTTCATGAAATTAGTATAATTCAATGCATTTATAATTCTAGTGCCACTAATTGCCAGCGCATAACATTTTTCCATCTCCGTTCTTCTGTAGTCATGTTTTATTGCGTTCATGCCTTTAACGAATGTTTTTAATATTCTCTATTGTTTTTCTCTGTTTACATTGCCAATATAACCTTTGAAGAATTATTCTGTTGGCGATGAATCTTCTTTCCTTGTTTATTTTCTCAAAATACTTTTGGCGAAATTCTTAAAGCCATTTATTTATCTTACCTTTTATTTTAGGTACTCGTTTTTTTAACTTTTTATGCGATCGTTGTTGGATTCTTTTTCGTAATTTCTAACATTGTGTTTCCCTTGGTGGTTACATTGTTAGCATTCAGAACATGAAACCAGAGTTCGAAACTCACCATCGGCGATTTATCTGGAAGTTGACTTCTTTATAATATCGATCTAGGGAATCGATCCTATCATGGGCCACTTGATTTTAAATGCTGAAAACACTACTTAGTCTTCTTCATTAAGCAAGGTACTGTAATACAATGAACGAATATGACATAGGCCGGGAGATACAAACGACAAAACCACTTTTATTTGGTTAAATAATTCGACAAATTTAAAAATGCAACGGGAATTAGCTTGAAGTTTACGGAATTTTGGAGACTATTATCTTAGTTATCAATGTCGAGTTGGGGTCCATATTATCGACCTTAAAGCCTTACGTTGAATAAAGCTTACTATTCTAGCTTCAGAAGTCTGCGTTTTTTTGCCAAGGCGAATGTTCTGAAAATGTTGTAATTTACTTCAGGTCGTACGACTTGATAGAGAAAAAACTGTAATTCAAGATCCGGTTGAAGAAGATATTTTATCATACAATTAGGATAAGAAGATTTCACAGGAAGTTCCTAGATGAATTTCACAGGAAGTTCCTAGATGAATTTTGAAGTCAAATTCTTATCACATTATGTGCGCCCTCTATGATGAATATTCAACATTCAGTTAAGTGCATTGTTAGGGAAAGAGATTATGATAAAAAATAAAGATTTGATTTCTTTTTCCGTTGGCTGCGGACGTTGAGATGTATTTACGTATTTTCTAAAAATATCGAGGGAGTCATTAGGATTATTTAGTATGCTGTTTCGACTAATATCCTTATCCATATTGAATTGTATAACATCGCATAAGGAGATTGTAGAGGACATTGTTCGCCAAAGTCCTGAAGGGGCACCGCACATATAAAGAAGAAGTTTGATGTTTATTCAGAAAGGTCGAAGACTATATCGATGGAAGCGTAAAGGGAGATAACCAACGGTAATCAAACCAACATCTGTAAAACTGATTAGAATTGATTGTTAATATTATCAATGTAACGCTTATTTTTAGTGGTTCTTATTAAGGAGCATCACCGACATTATCAATGAGGCTGAAATAACTGACATTAACCTTTTTGCGAATGAGAATTTCTCTTGAAACCAAGTTTTAAAACATGTGAAGAAAATTGATGAGATTGGGAATTGAGATGTTTGTGTCATTGCACACGATACTTCCTCTCCTTACTACTTCCTAAATGTTGTTTTTTTCTTTTTCTACGGTTTATTTCTACGTGTAGTAATTTATCTTCTCCCTTTAAAACCTTTCTCTTTCTCCCTTTTCTTTTTTCCTTGTGCTTCGCTTTTTCTTCTTTTTCTTCCTCTTCCTCCTCCCCCTCTTCTTTTTATTCTTATTACCACTTCCCTTCTTTTTACTCTTCTTCTTTCTCTTTTTCTTCTTCTTCTTTACCTTGTGCTTCGCTTTTTCTTCTTTTTCTTCCTCCTCCTTTTCCTGTTCTTTTTATTCTTATTACCACTTCCCTTCTTTATACTCCTCCTCTTCTTTCTCTTTTTCTTCTTCTTTTTCCTCCTCCTTCTCTTCTTTTTATTCTTATTCCTACTCCCCTTCTTTTACTTTTTTCTCCAACTCTACCCCTTTTTCTTCTTTCTCCCATTCTTCTTCTTCTTCTTCTTCTTCTTCTTCTTCTTCTTCTTCTTCTTCTTCTTCTTCTTCTTCTTCTTTGTTCTCTTATCAATAAACATCTAATGTTTATTATTACCCTCGTGGTCGTTGTCGAATAAATTGATAAATTTCCCAGCTCTGTTTGCCTCCATCTCAGTTCAAATGTCAAGAGGGTGTTTTTTTGACACTGACAGAACCAATAAAATCATTATCAGTCAATTGGTGCATTTTCCGTGAGCATTCAGTTCATACCTAAATTTGGCAATCAGTTTTCACTAATTTCTGCTTTTGTTCTTTATGTGGTGGAAAGAGTAAAGCAGAAAGAAAGACAATAGACGTTACAACGGTTTTACAAGTATATATAACTTTTCTAAATTACGCAAGGGATAATGACAGCTGAGATTTGACGGAAAAAGTTAGCGAGAAAATAATAATAATAATAATAATAATATTAATAACGATTTACGTAACTCTTCTCTAGTTTTCTAACATTTCTAGAAGATCGAAATTTCCAGAAAATAAAACACACAATGTTTAACAATATTTCGTATATATGTCTGTCTTCAAGTTACTATTTATTCTATTATTCACTCAACATAAGGCCCAGGAGCCACTCAATGCAGACGGCTACAAAATGGGGTTGGTTTATGGGCGTAAGAATGGATATGTAGGATAGATAAGAGTTAACATTTAAAGAACTTCAAACTGTAATCGTCGAGGGAATCATTCTCTGGAGAGTCTGTTCCACAAAGCAGCAGCTCTTGGAAAAACGCTGTCTGAATGGAACTTCCTCCTTACCAATGTTATACGGAGAGAATGAGGATGAGTCGACTCTGTGTCCGCGGTATGATGGGCCTTTGTTGTAAAGGTCGGAATTGACTGAACTAGGGTATGTATCTCGTCACAATATATATGAAGAAGTTATATATAAAACATTTGAATTTAATTCAAAATGGATTCATTCCCTTTTTCTTGTCGCGCAGATTACCAGTGCAAGCGGTTTTTATTCCCCAACACAAGAGACATTTTTGCACAAACTTTCCTCCCTTATAATCGGATGCATTATTATTTTGCATATAACTCGTAGAAGGCAGATATACTGTCGAAACGTTGTTAAACATTGTCTTTTCTTTTCCAAAAAATAGCACTCTTCCAGAAGTATAATAACTAGTTTTAACCCATGGAAATTTCCCAGTTTTTCTATTTGGATTTTCTGATGAATCTTAATTCTTCAGATAATAACTGAATACGCTCATGGCGCGTTCTACGTCAATAAAATATTCGTAGAAGTTCTCCAATCGCGTCGTTAAATATTAAAGCTTAACAACTTTAATAAAATATTGCAATAGCGATCATGAATATGACTGCTTGCACATGAAGATATCCGTAATTCCATTTGTTTTTGAATTGGTAAAAGGTTCTGATAAATCCATTAAAGGAATCACTGGTGGCTCATGCCTTAAAGAATTACAAAAGGAATTACGAAGGTCTTTATCAATGTATATTGTGTGTGAGCGCGTTTTATTTTCAATTTTTAATTTTTTAACAAAAATGTTCAGTGAAAATATGATAATATAATTTCTGATTTAAATCTATGGTTGGTTAGGAAATAAGTATACAAGAGAAATCAAAGGAAAGAGTAATAATAATAATAATAATAATAATAATAATAATAATAATAATAATAATAACGGCATGACAGAGTGAGCCAATATCTGCACTGGAAAATTTGCAACACCTATGGGAAGGAAACTGAAAGAAACTGGTACCAACACCACCCAGACCCGGTTACGGAGATAGGACCTGTTACAATTCTATGGGACTACACAATACACACTGACAGAACAATCAAAGCCAACCACCCAGACATTGTTATTAAAGACAACAAACAAAATAAGTGCCTCCTTATTGATATAGCAGTCCCTGCAGACTGCAATGTATCTTTGAAGATATTCGAAAAGCTGTCAAAATACAAGGACCTTGAAATAGAAATCTCAAAAATGTGGCACATGGGAACATCAACAATTCCTGTTCTAGTTGGAGCCCTTGGACTGGTTGGAAAAGATTCCAGTAGGCTGATTGAAGGGATCCCTGGAAGTCCATGCCACAAAGAGATACAAAAAATTGTTCTGACAAGTACAGCCCACATTTTACGAAGGGCTTTATCTATGTAATTAATTTTTATTTTATTTTATTTTTATTTTTATTTGTTTTATTTTTTGCAGTGGAAAGTGTCATGATGCCATTTCTAATCTTAGGTCCCTGGGCGGGACCCGGAAAGAAATGTGTAAACGCCAGATATCAAAGGAAATGAAAATAATAATAATAATAATAAATTGTAATATTATTAGAGACCGCAAACAAAAAAATTGCCTTCTTATTGATATGGCAGTCCCTGCAGATTGCAATGTATCTTTGAGGATCTTCAAAAAAACTATCAAAATAAAAGGACCTGAAATCTCAAAAATGTGGCACATGGGAACATCAACAATCCCTGTTGTAGTTGGATCCCTCGGATTGGTTAGAAAAGATTCCAGTAGACTGATTGAAAGGATTCTTGGTAGCCCACGCTTTACAAAAGACTTCATCTGTGTAAAATATGCGTGTGTGTTTTGTTTTTTATTTCTTTTTTTTAAAATTTGCACAGTGGAAAATGTCATGACGCCATTTTTGACCTTAGATCTCTGGGTACGACCCGGAAAGAAATGAGTAGACACCAGAAATCAAAGGAAATAATAATAATAATTATTATTATTGTTTTTTTTATTTTAATTTACTGTTTGGTACAACTATTTACCAATTTGATCATTCTATAATTTATGACCTAATTTAGGTAAGGTAAGGTTTTCCTTTGTAAGTTAGTTTAAGATCGTCTCAGTACGTGCCTCCATCTCCGTTGGGAGAATTGGACAGTGTCGATATTGATTCCAGGTCAGGCTCATCCCTGTGAGATCATGTAGCGTCTTCCGCCATTTTTTCTACTTTTTTCTGTGCATGGGAGCAATACTAAGAAGGATATAAGAATAATCAAGAACCAATACTGGCAAAAAACCGCCTGCATGCGTTTAGAAAATGATTTCAACTGATATACAATATAGAAAAGTGGTGTAAGACAAGGAGGGGTCGTCTCACCGGACTTATTCAACCTATACAACGTGGCAACTCTGCGAGAATTAGAAGTCCTACCAGAATCCAGTATTGGCGGTCACAATATTAACAGCATAAGATATACAGATGATACAGTGCTGATAGCAGACACGGAAAGAAAACTACAAAAACTCCTACAGAAGGTAGTGAAAGAAAACGAGAAGAAACGACTAAACATCAATTGCAAGAAGACAAAATACGTGGTTGTTAGCAAAAGGATGAACCCAAAGTGCGTATATCAAATAAGACATACCAAAATCAAACAAAAAAACGTACAAAAATTTTAATATCTAGGAAGTACACTATTTACATTATTCGGACTATTGTCCTCATCTTTGTCGCCATATTTATTATAACGTTTCGACCGTTGTACGCTCCAGTCTTCTTCAGGTGGTTGGAATGTCGAACTGAACCCTTTATTTCGCTCACTGAGGTAGAGTGTTCTATTTCCACGTGCCATGTTTAATGGATGTCAGTTATAAGTTATGTCCTGTTAATTCCCCTCTGCAAGTTCTCCACTGCTTTGACCGGGTATTGAACTCACACTCTTTGGGTCCTGACACTGGATATAACCAACGCCTTTATTCATTGTGCCATGTGTCCCTGAGTGTTTTAACAGAGGATGGAAAGTGCGACACTAAAATCCGAATGCGCATTGGCTATTCCAAAGGCTAAGCAGAGAATTCACAAATAGAAAAAGTGTGTGACAGTGCTGGGAGACTACGTTGAAAAATTTTAAAAAAAAGTAAGCTTCTGTCGGTATTAGAAGTCCTTATACCGAAAAATTCACCTTATTTATTGAATGACCCTCGTATTTAGACCCCAGACTCGTTTCGCCTTTGAGATCGCGAATTTGGTTAACCCCGAAACAGTAAATACAGGATGTGGCTTTTCCTGTTTTCATGTAATAATTTTAACGCTTCTAGTTTATCTATTCCGGCAAGAGCTGTTTTGCCCGTGATACCACATATTTTAAAATAGGATTTAACGTTTCTGTTCATCAGAAACAAACAAAAATATAAGACAGTGATTCTAATCTATATAAGATAAAATAAGATTAAAATTTTAAATTGTTTACAGCAAATATATTAACAATTTACATTTACATCACAATCTTTAGAAACAAAAAATGAACAAACATAAAACGGTTTCTAATGTTTATAAACAAAAAGTAATTTATCAATTTAAACACTTTACACACACACACACACACACACACACACACACATATATATATTCATAATTCATATTTTATCCGTTAAAACAATGAAATCGTTACGTTTTTAATAGTTTCGAAAAACTCATAATTTTCTTGAATTCCAGACATCAATTCTTCTCCTTCTTCATCTTCTTCTTCTTAAAACACACACACACACACACACACACACACACACACACACACACACACACACACACACATTTTGCAAAGTTAAAGCCCTTCGTAAGGTGTGGGCTGTACTAGGGAGAACAATTTTTTTGTATTTCTTTAAGGCATGGGCTTCCAGGAATCCCTTCCTTTAGTCTACTGGAATATTTTCCAACCAATCCAAGGGCACCAAATACAACGGGGATTGTTGATGTTCCCATCTGCCACATTTTTGAGATTTCGATTTCAAGGTCCTTGTATTTTGACAGCTTTTTGAATATCTTCAAAGATACATTGCAGTCTGCAGGGACTGCCATATCAATAAGGAGGCATTTTTTTGCGGTCTCTAATAACAATGTATGGGCGGTTAACTGTGATTGTTCTGTTTGTATGTAAAGTCCCATAAAATTGTTACACACTCGCAAATATATATATATATATATATATATATATATATATATATAACTATCACGTATGGCACTTGACTATTTACTATTCCAGCGGATTCATATCCAAACTTTATTCACACACATACTCATATATATATATATATATATATATATATATATATATATATATGTGTGTGTGTGTGTGTGTGTGTACGTGTTTGTGTGTGTGTGTGTGACTGTGTCTGTGTCTGTGTGTGTGTGTGTATTTAGGCAGCAAACCTTCTTTCATGCAGATTTCATTGAAAACGACAGACCAGGTGCTTTTATTTAGTTTTTTATATAATTTCTCATGCGATCTAATAATTTTTTTTTTTTTCGGATGATAAATTATATAAAAACTGTCCGAATGTTCATTTTATTCAAGCGCTTTCGGCTTACATTTAACCATTTTCAAGGATTAAATATTTTAACTGTTAAATAAGAAATAGTTTGTTGTATGTATGTTTTATAAAATGTTTTCATTTTTGAAAACACGGTCAAGATAATCTGTCCATGTTCAAAGTTAATATTATTAAGTGTTGTTATTTTGTTTTTATTAATAAAGCTTCCATTATTTTTAGCCTTTTTTTGCATGTAGATGATGCTATTATATCAGTGTTGTGAACAAGTATGTTACGAATAGTGTCCGGTAAGTCTCCATGAATATTTAAATGAGATCTAATTGAGCTATTGTCAGAAAGGTGTTGAGTGAGCCTGCGTGTCAAACATGTAGTATGGCCTATATAAATATCTACGAATTTTGATTGGCCAAGAATACAATTCCTTAATGGGCATTTAAATTCGCAAATAATATTTACCCTATTTAATTTTGTTCTAGGAGGTGAATTATTATTTTTGACAATAGCAAAATATTAGATTAATTATTTATTACAAAATTTTAAAACCTCTAAACTTATAGTTAGAAACAATAATTAATTAATCTTTGGAAATGGCTGAATATATAGAAGCAATTAATATTAGAACCCCTTGAAACACACACAAAAATTTACCAGACTCCATTAGAAATATACTAGTAGAAAACACAAATATATTAATTGCTTCCACCTGTAAAAAAAGGTTAAAAATAATGGAGGCTTTAATAATAAAAAAGAAAAAGCCTACCCTTAACAATATTAACTACGAACAAAGCCAGAACATGCTAACCGTATTCGGTAATTAAAACACCACTACTACACACTAAGACATATACATAATGCACATACTCAATTAAGCTGAAAAATCAAATCATCCTTGATAATGGCTGAAGGTATAGCCGAAAGCGCTCGGAAAAATAAAACATTTGGACAGTTCTTACACACCCTTTGTCCAGCAAAGAAAGCTCTTGTTCGTACACAAGAAAAATTAAATAAAAAACTTAACCGTAGTAACTTGTCTGTCGTTTTTAATGAAACTTGCATATATATATATATATATATATATATATATATATATGTGTGTGTGTGTGTGTGTGTGTGTGTGTGTGTTAGAGTGTGCAGCTTACATTTTATATGATAAAGAAACAATTTATACAAGAAGTAAATACTAATATAAATGTGATTAATGGCGAAATCACTTCATTAACGTAATATCAATTCCTTGAATAATAAGATCGTTATATCTGAGTTGTTGTCCGATGGAACACACATGCCGAGTACTTTCGGTCTGCACATATTTCGTCTTACTGTCTGCCTATGTATAAAAAATTGCGCCCTGAAGATGACAATTTGAAATTGTCGAAAGTACTTGGCTTGTGTCTTCCATCTGACAACAACTCGGATATAACGATCTTATCATTCAAGGAATTCATAGTAATTAATGTTTCATTAAGTTAAGTTAGTGAAGTGATTTCGCCATTAATCACAATAACATTACTTATACTTTGTATAAATTGTTTCTTTATTATATATATGTATATGGCTTCACTGAGGAGCTGTGAAACAGCGCTACAGTACTGTCTGCGATGGACATAATTAAGCTCTTGAAAAATATATTTCAGTTGAGCACTGTTGAGAGATAAGCTGATTCTATAAAGAACAACCACTTGCGCTAATGCAAAGCTCTTCATTAAAATGAATTGGAGCCCTCTGGCCGATTGACGTTTGTTTACTTTCGTAAAACAGTACGCTAGAATTAGCTGTTTCGCTCTGCTGAATGATGATAGATCAGTGGTAGAAACTCCGACTGACACCAAATTGGTCGAGTTTCGGTCCTGGCTTGAAGCATTCGGCTGTTTAGTTGGACTGAGTAGCGGTGATACAGCGAAACATTACTGTCTGCCAGTGATATGAGTATATATATATATATGCATTTATTATTCATATTTTTATCTCTCTTCACTATTATATTATTGAGTTTTTATTACATATTCTTTCTAAATATTCATTTTCGTGTAATTTAAAAACTACATTGAGTTAAGTTTGAACACATTGGAACAGAAAATACGAAATGTTCGCGTTGAAATGTTAAAATACAGAAGGTGATTTAATTTCTAAAAAATGACGACATTTAAATGACATTAAAGAAGTGATAATGTTAGGAATTTTTGATGGATGACTGGAATGAATTAATAGGGTTTTCAATGCAGACGTAAAACAATAAAAAATATTTTTAATTTTAAGGTAAAGCTAAGTTACCGAACGTTCTTAAGTTTTGCAGTCTGAGAGCCATCGAGGACAGAACATGGTAGCCATGTTTTTCTATATTTGGCGCCAAATGATTTCCTTTTTCTTCAGAAACATCGAATGGTGGGAAACTCTCCGGGAGAAGATTACGCTTGGCTTATTAATTTTTCAATTTAAATATGGTTTTTTTAAATTTAAAAAAAAAAAATTAAAATCAAATTATTGCAAGAAAATGGTTTAATTTCCGTTATATAAAGATGGAAAAAAAAAGAAAAGAAACTGAAATCTATAGTTCACCGATTTATACATCTGCGCACGCGCACATACACACACGCTCGCGCACACACACACACGCACGCACACGCATACACATGCACGCACACACACATACAGACGTACGCGTGTATATGAACTCATTTAAAAAGTAGTCCCGATTGTCATTTTTCTTCGTTATATGCAAAGTTCAAATATAGATAAATCCAAGAAATTATCTTACTCAGTTTTAAATATAAACTTTTCACAGTGCCAAAAATTCACACACAAACCATACGCACACATATATAAGTGTGTATGTGTGTATATTAATTCCTTATAATAAGACACTACGTATGTATAGGGAGGGCGTGAACATATACATGCACGTACTGATATATAGTGATTTTCCAAGCGTAGCTTAGATGTGGCACAAGGCCGAAAGTAGGGGGCACCCAGTGAGGATAGAACTCACTTCTCAGTCAACATCGTTCTAGCGAGACAAGCTTGCTAACCATTACACCACACGTAGGTGCCCACTATTGATTTTCTAAGCGAGGCTTAGGTATGGCACATGGCCGAAAGTATGGGACACTCAGTGAGGATCGAACTCACTATTCAGTTGTAACAAAACCAGCTTTGCTAACCGTTAAACCCCGCCGAGGCGCCCACGCCTACTGATATATATATATGCACATATTGACAAAAAACAAAACTGCTCACGAGCACACACGCGAACCTTACACAACATAGGAAGTGTGTGTGATTGTGTTTGTGCATATGTATGTGTATGTGTGTGTGTGTGTGTGTATATATATATGTATATGTATATGTGTACATATACGTATATTAATTCCTTATAATAAGACAGTATGTATGAAGAGGGAATATACATATACATACGCTTGCTGACAAAAACATAAAAAAATTGAAAGAAATAGATCTAAGAACACCCAAGGGTCATTAAAAGATAACAATAAAGGAAGATATTTGTGTCACTAACACAAAAAGAAGAGAATGTTTAACATCAAGAATATTTAAAATCGAAAGACATAAGAAAAATGAATCCCTTTTAATAATATGTGGAAATATCCACTCTTTGCCTGATGAAGGTTGCGAGATCGGAAACGCGTGTAGCAAAATTATGGAAAATAAAGTATAATATTTTTTTTTAACAATCCACCTAACAACCAGAAACGTTTGCGGTTTCTCTCTTCTTTTTATTATATATATATATATATATATATATATATATATATATATATATATATATATATATATATATATATATATATATATATATATATATATATATATATATATATATATATATATATATATATATATATATATATATATATATATATATATATATATATATATATATATATATATATATATATATATATATATATAATATATATATATATATATATATATATATATATATATATATATATATATATATATATATATATATATATATATTATATATATATATATATATATATATATATATATATATATATATATATATATATATATATATATATATATATATATATATATATATATATATATATATATATATATATATATATATATATATATATATATATATATATATATATATATATATATATATATATATATATATATATATATATATATATTTAATATATAATATATATCATTTATTTTTAAAATACATGCTACGAACTGTGGATTTTACTCCATTTTTTCTTTTCTCTTATTTGTATATATATATATATATATATATATATATATATATATATATATATATATATATATATATATATATATATATATATATATATATATATATATATATTAAAAAGAAGAGAGGTACCGCAAACGTTTTTGGTTGTAATGTGGATTTTATTTTTAAAATATTATCCTTTATTTTTCATAATTTTACAACACGTGTTTCTGGTCTCGCGATCGTATTCAGGTAAAGGGTGGAGATTTCCACATATTATTAAAAATATTTTTAATATTTAAAAAAAAAATCCACATTACAACCAAAAACGTTTGCGGTACCTCTCTTCTTTTTAATATACAGACTTTTCCCTCGTTGGAACCACTATAACCTCTTCCTTTTATATATATATATATATATATAGTAGTACTCAGATAGCTCAACTTGCAGTTATGTCAGGAGAAATCGGTTCTCGAGGAAAAAATTAGAAATAAAAAAAAGAAAGAACTAAAAACATCAGAACAAGACGAAATAAATCGCCAAGTGTTTTAAGTCCTTAGTCCAAAGAAAAAAACCCAAACGAGTAGAAAGACTAAAACATAGAGTGCTCAATACGCTAAGTAGAGCGATAAACTAGAATAAATCCTAAGGAGCCAGGCAAACCTAAGTTTGCGTCGCTCATTAGTATTTATATCGTCTTGTTCTGATGCCAATTTATTTCGTTAAGCTATCCGAGGTTTTCCAAACGAGTACTACTATTAATATAATTTTAGCTCTAGGTCACACTATTAAGCACTTTTTAATTCAACCGTTATGGGACAAGGAGACGTTGGTTATTCTTTTAGAAATATATATATATATATATATATATATATATATATTAATACATGTCTCATTAAATAATATAGATAAGCGTTGTCTATATATTTTATGTAAGTTTTTTTAATGCTGCCTAAATACACACAATATATATATATATATATATATATATATATATATATATATATATATATATATAGTCGAACCTGACTCTTTCTTTTTTAAAACCCTTTTTTTCCCTTCCAGATTGATTTAACTATTGGTGGATCAAGAATTCGAAGGTTTTTCGACACGAGTATAGTTACACACACACACACACACACACACACACACACACACACACACACACACACACACACACACACACACACACACATATATATATATATATTGAATGTTAAAGACAACATAGTCTTGCATATTTTCTTTTGAATTTTCTCATATTCTCTAATGAGACTTTTTATTTGAAAATAGTTTCGAAATATGTATTGTCCGTACGATGACCTAGCGCTTTCGAACATCATTGTTCATCTTCAGGGTCAATATTTTTAGTCAAAATTTTTTTAAAGAAACATTTGCCAATTATCTTGTAGCGTAATCATATTGCTACTTTTTTTACAAACTAAAAACGTTAAAATCCTTTTAAATTCAAAAGACGCGATGATGTT